>DWPA01000309.1:0-27541 GCA_018251375.1 Calpodes ethlius
AGTTTTAGGAACATATTATAATTTACTAAGCCTATCGAATTAAACAAAATAAAGCTTTATAATACAATTTTCAATAGCTTACATAACCACAAATGAGACAGCGCTTTCGGAAAATGTTTTTTTACTTAAAACTGTCATTATTAACATGTACAAAAAAATACCTAATACAATTATAAATGAAAGACATATTCAAAAAGCGCTTATCTAAAACAATCATGTATTATAACTATAATTTGTACAGTGAAGTCGAAAAATGTTCAAAAAATTCACATACATATTACCTATATATCAAAGATTTAAACAGTTAAGGCACTGAAGATAGGATGAAAAGGCACTACAGTGTTCAACTGTGTAGCCATATACTAACAATGCTTAAGTATACATATGTATTGCCACTTTATTTGTAATATACAATAGTAAAATAAGTTTTAGGGATAAAATCAATGCACTCTCCCCATATCCATGCCTCCCAACTGACCTAAATATGGATAACCTGACTTAGCTTCAGTAGGAGAATGAGCGTGAGACGCGTAGTGCGAAGAGTTGGTTCCGAAGAATGAACTGTAACAAAGAAACATATTATTAGCACTGTGTAGTAGGACCCGGTTATCGTTAGATAATAGTCGTTAAATCTTATCGCTTCTAATTTCATCGTTTTGTATCTTAATCGTTTCATTTTTGCTGGCTGCGAACCAAAAAGTCGCGAATGGACTGTTGCGTTAACCCTGGCGGCATTTGGAGCTTCACGAGGAGAGATTATCTTTAGAAGTGGTCAAATTCAGGAGATTTTAACTTTAATAACAAAAGACGGTATTTAAATCTAATTTAAATTTATCAGAGTCGAGGACAATTTTCTAGAAATCTAAGTTGAATTTCATCTAAATACCTTAAATCCAATATCAGTGTATTGCAAAATTCTATCTTATAAAGGCGAAAGATCGAATCGAAACTATATTACAAAATATTTTAAAAGTCATATACTTTTTTGTAAGAGAACAGAAAAAGAAAACAAAACTTCTCCGGTATCCTCTATCGTGGGAGCGGTGTAACAAAGTCCGCGAATGAATGAGTAGAATGAATGAAGTAGCAGTGAGTTGTAATTGACATACATTTCCATCAAATCAACCAGCGGCTGAGAACCTATCGGGCGATAATAAATAGTAATCATAGAGTGAAGTTACTATCGTTGCATTATAATTGTTACTTAATTTTGGCCTACCGGAGTGCGTAATGACCGAAATGATACGGATAAAACTATTTAAATGATGATTTGATGAAATCGTGAGTCCAAAACATCTAACAGTACTCGAGGCTTTTGATATTATGTAAGAAATCATTTACAAATAACTAATTAATCTTAGTATTAATTTAAAACATTTAAAAAACACAAGATAATGTCATTATTACGCTATTATTTCGTGCTTGAAATATTCTTGTTTATATCAATGAGGATGTAACTTTATGAAACACATTTTTACAAAGAACGTATTATCTTTTAACTCAAAATATTTTGTTATATAATCTTTAACATATACTCAAATATATAACCAACTACACAGTTCCTAATCGAGTGAGTTATCTCACTCGATACATTTCTACACTTCAGTCATTGTGCGGCTATTTCACTTTCTCGCACGATGTTACCTTTTTAGAAACCTCGCCTAATTACAATTCATGTTAGGCACAAAGCAGGTGTATGAGAAATGCAATCAGATTCATGATTAGCAACCCAAGGATATCATTATTCATTACCGAAAGCTGCCGGCAATAAGTGGAACGAGACACGCAACAAGTGAATTTTCCAGCGCGGTCGAAGTAATTAATCAATTATCTAGCCACTTTGTTTGAAGCTGTAACTTTGTTGCTTTACAGTTTAGGCAACGAGGTAAGTAAGACTTAGATTCGAGGTTTATAAAATAAACTTATCAAGATAAGACTTAAAACATACGCGCTTATACAGTACAGGAATACATACGATATATAACTTGGCGCAATTAAAACTTAACGTATAGTTTCCTAAATATCGAAAGTAAATTTATTTAAACTTTAAATCTTTATCTTGTACTGTTTATTCTAAAACAAATTTCATTATTACATTGGTTTATAATACCATAAAACTTATAGCATCTAACAATTTTAACAGCCAATAAACCAAAGCTTATTCCATATAAATATCAATTGCTTTTAATATTCGCAATATCCATGTAAGTGTTCATTAGCTAACTACAAGCATGAGTCTCATCGACACTGGAATCAACAATCAAACTGTTGAAATAATTCAAACTCCCGACTCAAAATCAATTTCGTTCGGTTGCACCCATCAATCACTATTTCAACGAACGGTTCCAATGATTTGAACTGACCAATAAAGGTTGAGGTGAAACTTGCTTTAGGAAGTCGAATGCAAATAGCGCAGATAAGTTTTAATACCAGCTGTAGGCTAGTTTAATGCTCGGGTTCACTACACTAATGTCACGTTCAGCCTCTCATTAATTGCGAACAGTGTGCTACAAAGCAACTCGTGTTTATCTATTTTCCGCAATATGGACGTATTGTGTGCGGACTGTATGATCGTGAACTTAAATCGTTTCTACATGACTATGTTTTAGAAGTGGTTCGTTTCTTGAAGTGAAATCTGAAGTTGTCTTACAATGAATAAGATTACTGTTTCAATGTTATAGAACTTGAGTAAAAGAACAAAGACTAGACGATAAAGAGGACTTTGTAAGAGAAAACTTGTAATAAATATTAAAAATTAATATTGTATGAAATTTTAAATTTCTATGAAATGTCTCCATTTCGGAGTTACATTTGGTATTTTGCGATACCCCAGCTATAATTATTAGGTACGATAAAGATACCACTTGAAACTAAATTTTCTAAAGATAAAATTATATGTGAATTATATATATATATATTCCTAAATTCCTAAAATAATATAGTAAGACTAAAAAGAACATTATTTCTCTGGAAGCAATAATATTAATCATTACGAACATTTCCGCGTGAAGATGTATTACGAATCAACAAGTAAAATAATTTAAGTATAAAATATGTCTTATAAATTCATAATATAATAAAGTTACTCGGAATCAAGTTCACAAATTCTTTAAACAAATTGCGAATAAAAGTTAATTAATTGGTCTCCGGCGGGCTATCTTTCTGCAATAAGACATATTTGAAAAACGAAACTAACAATGCAAAGTGCTACACTTCTTTAGTGTTACGTCAGTCGTGGTTGCCTAAAGAGCTAGATAAGAAACATCACCATATAGACGTGGCTAACCCATATGTTATTAGAATGTAACTCATTGTGCTAAGAAAGATATTGTGTGTGGTCCAATGTGAGGTTTATAGACGTGCTTTGTCTCGATAACACAGATAAATGTCTGTCGGCGCATAGAATACCGACCGACAATGAGTTTGACGTACTCTTTCGTTAAATTTACTGTGACAGTCTACACACACGTGATTCAAGATTGATGTGATACGAATTTTAATGGAAATTGGTAATTTCTTAATAGCAAGGCTGGGGCGTATGGGTAAAAATCAATTAATAATCGATCAAAAATGTGTATAAAATTCGCAGCCCTATGGGTTCACGATCTGATCGGCGTATTACGAAGAGCGGCCTGTAATAACTACCCGCGCGGCGTATAATGGCCGACTTCTTACACTCTTAATTGATTAGCGGCCGCTTCGACTAATGATAAAGGAAGGTGAAAAGAAATAAAATGAACGCACCTCGATTTGCGATCGGGCCCACGCCTCGATGTTACGCTGTAGAATGAACGAGCCACCGTCCGCAATAGACAGCTTTCGGTACATTTAACAACAAGTACCCACCATATAGACTATACAAGGAAATACGACAGTCCTAAGTCCTAACATAACGCCCCATTGGATTATGTAACGTCAATAATATAAGTTTTTAGTCAACTTTAACAAAAGGTCAGTTTATTATAATTGCATATTATTCGTCTTGCGAATTCAAGTCGGAACAAAGTAGCTAAACATCAATTATTCATAAAGCCTCTAGCACCGCCAGGGATTATAGAGACATTAAGGTAGTTCATTCTATTAATAATTTACATGGTGTATTAGGGCCGTTTTGCAATAGTATAATAAACTTACCTATAATTTTCTGGCCAACCGCCGACTTCCGCGAGCTTATTCTGTGGATGACCGCTTAGTTGCCTCGAGGTCCAGTGGTTATGCGCTGACATTGCGTGGTCTTGCTTGGCGTAGTCCCCGTATCCATAAGGGTGCGGCATAGCTTCAGTTGGACTTGCGTAAGTAGAATGTTGGTACGTGATTCCGCTTGATTGATTCGCAGATGGACTCGCTGAGGTGGGACTCGAACTCGGAGGAGTAGGTTCAGTTGGAGCTTGTAACGGAGTTGGAATTTCGGAAGAGTGAGAAAGAGGGGTCAGATTTCCAGACGAAAAAGAGCTAGACGTAGGAGGATGGAGAGAAGATGCCGCAAGAGCAGATTGACATACGGGAGCAGTTAATGCTGACTGATGTAAAGATGGAGCCAAAGCTGAATTCAAAACAAAACTAGTGCCTAATGCAGAGGAGTAAGACTGTTGCCAAGATGCACATTGAGCATTAAAGCTCGAAGGTGGTTCGTATTGTTGATGGACGGATGGGAATGCTGATTGTAAAGACATTGTATTGAAAGCACTGAGTTGCTGCGAATTCAGTTGTTTCCGGAGACGGGCTCTTCGATTCGAAAACCATACCTAAAAGAGAGACAAAATATTATACTAACTTTAATAATTACATTCTTATCTTAAGTTCGGAAACTGATTCCAGAAATTATTATCCTATAATGAGTATTCTAAATCTTAATAAAAAAAACTTCAATCAACTATCATTCTTTGAATGCTGAAATTGAGTCTAAAAACACTTTAAAGAAAATAATTACAACGTATACAAAAATCGACTACATTTCGAGTTCATGTTACAATTATTTATCAGAAGCTATTAATTCGACAAAAAGTGGTAAAGAAACGGTAGCAAGCCACACCATATGGTAGATCGCTTACAATGTTTTAATTAATTATGTAGGTAATTACATCATTTTTTACATCACGCTGCTTTGTGGGCGGGGACCGAGTGCAACCCAACAATGAGGTTATTTGATTACGTTCTACTGTAATCAACCACCACAGACTTTCAAATTTATAAGAAATTACATTACGTCCTATTAAGTTAGGAACTTATAGGGTAATTGAAAATAGTATATTACCAAAAATAATAATTTTGAAATTATGAGAAACAAGCAAAAGAAACAAACGTTATCGATTATGTCAAAAATGCATAAAAATAAAAAATATCAATTACAAAAATTTAAGACACTTTTTAAGCATCAGTAAACTGAATTTTTTACGCAAAATAAATAGGTATGTAAGAGTTAAATAAAAACAAGCCGATAAAATAAGTTTTAGATGCAAAAAAGTGTCAATAAATAACAGGAAAATATCACGATTTGTCAATGTTAAAGAATTACCTGAACTCTAGCTTCGGTGAGCTTAGTCTTCTGTGCCAGCTCTTCTCGTGTATATACGTCGGGGTACTGAGTTCTTGTGAAAGCACGCTCCAGGGCTTCTAGCTGGTCTCCAGAGAATGTGGTCCTGGATCTTCTTTGTTTCCGTTTCAATGTAATACCGGGTTCAGATTCGGTATCAGAATCTTCGCAAGATGATGGCCCTAAGGACAAAAATAACAGATCTTTGGTACCAATGAAGACCTTTCCAACTACTCTCTAAATTATCATTTAAGGCATTGCAAAACAAATTTAGATTCCATATTCGCTGTCTTCCCGTTACTGAAGCATTGATATATTATCTTGTAAAAGGAACAAATATTCAAATTTTATTTTGAATGTTACTGATATTAGGACATTATTTAAATTACGTCACAATGATCCTAATTACAAGTCTGGGAAATCTCGATAATGTTACAATATAATGTAATATATTATACTGGAATAGTTTTACTTTAGATAAATGAAAAATTGTCTCCGTGATGTGACTATGGTTTTTTGTTTTAGTTCTATCATTATCTCCATTAAAGCGTTGCTACCACTAGGCCACACGCGCTCCCGATTAAATTGAACGTAACCGCAGTGTATATTGCATTTATAGAACACTCTAATGAGTTTCTCGGGCTTAATAAAATATTAAGCTACTCCGAAATGTATCTCGCTTCTGTTTCAACACTGAACTCAATCGTCGTTGTAAAAAGAATTATTTGTAATCTCCGGAATGTCATTCTAGCATTAGGTAACATACGATTTGATATTTTTTATTAGAAATCGAAGTTGTTCCATTGTAATAAGCGTTGAATATTTAATACTTTTAATAATTTTAGCAAAAATAACTCAGAATATGAAAGTACGTGTGCCATAATTTCAGTTGGAAAATATTAAATCATACTTTACGGGAATATAATATGTATAGAAGTTTGTTATTGTTGGGAACAATAAGCGGTGCGTACAGAATTTCCAATGCGCAAGTGGTGGAATTTGTGTAAAGGGTCCGCTTTTCCCTTGTAGACATTACTTTAGCCGCGCACAACTTAATATGCATAATCTTATCGCAGTGCAGAATCTTGCCGGCGAAACTGCACTCAGTCGCTCAACCGGGATATTAGGAGCGCCATTTTATATTGGATAGCTATACGGCACAAGACGTGCAGTACGGACAGATTGTCGTAATGCAAGCCCCGCGGCCAAACGCGATGGGATAATAACAGCTTTGGGTACTAATTTCATTTTTATAACCTACAATTTTTGAAGCCGACACAAGGGGCGCTGCTGTGGCGTGCGCGCGCCTTGCCCGTTTCACTTTTACGTGGATTATTAACTTTATACGCCATTTTACGAAGTTTGCAAACGTTTCCAACAGTCTCATTATAGGTATAAAATTATAATAATAGTGTGTTTTAAACTAAATTAAGTGATTATGGTCTCGAATCAGCGCTAAACACTATGATGACACGGCCTGTTATTTATGCATCATTATGCTGAAGGTTTCGCGGGCAAATTAAAAAATAATTGAAATCACATTTTTTACGCATTTGAATAAATGTAGCTAAATTATTATCTAAACAACCTTGCGGTTTAAGCTTAAGGCTTGGAATAAAGATTTACCTAATACGCTTTAGTGACCCTTTAGCCAGAGAACCCTGGAAACTAATGTAATATGCAGTTGGAAGCAAATAAGAACCGTACAGTACCGCTTGAAACAGTTTTAGTTTACAAATAGAACGTAGCCCACATAAAAAGTACATAGGCACTTACCGTAGGCGCTGAGACGAGAAATAAATACAAAAGTTAAAGTATGAAACAACAAAGCTCGTAATATTTAATATCTAAACACTCTAGTCACGTAATTTTCTTTTAATTTTCCCATTTGATTGAGAAACCATCTTTGTAAACAATAAAACGCCCAGTAATATAACATCATATTGTTGTGCAAAACAAAAGTTCAAGGTAAGTATGACTTACCTAGAATACCATCAATGCTATGATTTCTTCTAGGATCTGATTCGTCCCTTTTGCCTCCTCTTATAAGTCTCGAAATGGAGCTCACAGATGGAGCAGTATTTTTATCGCAAATGCCTTCTTTTATAAGTTTATCTCTAATCTCCCAGGAAAATATACCTGGGTTTTGTCTCTTGAGTTCTTCGATCCTGTTCTCTACTTCAGGCGTTGCCACTCTTGGTTTGGACCCGCCGATCACGCCTGGACGGATGGAACCAGTTTCCTGATGATGAAATATAGTATTAGAAAATGTGAAAAATATTAACATTATATTAAATATTACGAAATGGTTCAAAGAAGTACGTAGGTTGATATCTATAAAACTGTCAAGATATAAAAAAATAACATAATATCAAACTGCAAACTAACTCACAATAAAAAAATATCTCTATTAAAGCTGATTTAAAATGACATCCTACTTTATAATAACAACAACAAGAAAAGAGTTGCCATATGCCTCAATATTTACGGTTTCCATTTTACCTAAATGTTATATTGATTCTTACGCCTTATTGAATATAAATACCATACCTTCGAGTATTAGAGACAGATGTATATCTGATTCTCACCTGATAGCGGTTCAGGATCTTGGAGACACAGCCGTGAGAGACACGTAGCTGCCGCGAGATGACACAAGGCCGAACACCAGCTGCTGCCATCTCCACTATCTTAAGACGAATGTGGTTCGGCAGCGGACGCCCATTGATAAATACACCCCCCAATTGGTTCATACGACCCTGACCTGAAACAAAGATATCATCAGAATGTTATGAAATAATCAAAAGCTAAAACTGTAAACAGTTGGTAGTTAGTCACATGCTTCGAATACTCTCAAATAAATACCAGCCAGATTTGTGCTATAGAATCATCACCTCTTTATATAGTAGTGTTAAACATTTCTACTGAACATTTGATTCAGAGTGTGATTAATTTCCAAATGTAAGAATGGCAAACTCATCAGACCATCTAGCCTAAGCAAAACAAAAAGCAGTATAAGTCTGAGAAGCCGAGATAAAATAAACAATTGAGTATAAAATGAAGCAAGCTTAAACAGTATTGAAGTAAGATTTGTAGCAAAAGTTCAATTAGTAATTGTATTTCCAACAATATTATTCATTGCGATTATTTTATTGAAACAATAGTGGCTAGTTGTGTACTAATTCTAATTATTCAATCGGTTTTGTTAATAGATCAAGACTAAGTACCTAATATACATTTGCTTGTAGGGATTATTATTAAAGCTAGAATGGACAATTCTGGTCGTTTGTTCTAAATTCACTATCTACGCGGTTATTGTACCTACTATAGGCTTGTCAATAATCCCATACCGAAAAGATATTTGAATAAAGATTCTTTTATTGCATTTATGAATGGTCCCCATAAGAATGGAGGATAATATCGTTCAGTAAAATGCTACCATCTTAAAGTCAAGTAGCCCGTAACACTAGTATTAATAATCATGTGAATAGTAAAGCAATTGAGCATAATACGCGTATTGTTGGATCGGACATGTATACGTCACCAGCCCAGACAACTGCTATCAATTTCACGTGCCATTGAAGATGATCTCAAGCAAATGTATCCAATTTCTTTCGGCAAACTATAGCCCCAAATTTCACAACTCACTGGCTTATACTTCATGGTATTGGCTACTGTTTGAGTTTTAAAGACTTCATTGATACTATACATCTGGGCTTTTTAATTTCAGTTCGATAGATTTCCAAAATTGTAGGTATCTTTAGTAATACAATTAGTTTTTGACATATTTAATTATGTTCTAGTTAACGTATTATAACATCGATCTATTTTGAGATTAATAAATTCTCATATTTATAAAAAGTCAAGTCATATATTCGCAAAAATATCTCTATTCTCATATTCTGTAGTGAAAAGAAAGTCATTCAATTTTAATTAACGTTTCATTACGAGAAACTCGCGAGGGATAATTAAGCTGGTCGGTTCGATAGTGATTGCAAATAAAATCTCTAAGGATATAAAATATATCATTTCTGTATTTATTAAGGCGTGTGTGAGTAAAGTGTGGCTATTATAATCACATCACGGACAGTGGTAGGGGACCACCTATCGTCAAAGGATGCCGCCGGTCGTTGATTTTTGCAACGCCTTTGTGGATGCAGCTTCTATTGAGTCGAGTCAGTGATCAGAAAAAATGTGTTCACTACCCACAATAATTATATTAATATAGTCAGAGAAAAACTTAGTTTCTAAGGTTATACAGATACTCATAATCTTAGAAAATTACTTAGATATCAAACAGTTTCATATTTGATCTTTACAAAATAAGATTAAAATAATTCTAATTATTAAAATGACTCTTAATACCTCCTAGATCTTCTGAGGGTATGAAAAACAAAAAACAAATACCACAAGATCTGACCTAAATCCAATCTAAATTTGACAGCATTCTTTATAGGAAAAAATCTACGGTGGCATCTTCCACTCGTGGCATTTATAGTTTATCAATTTTAAATAATTCCTCAAAGAAACCGCCACATGTAGGCCTTAGACCCCTAGTGGGAAGCACCGATCAATTAAACAACATGTCAACAAGTATGTCCTTTGATAAAGCGAGAAACCCGAACAGAATTGGCTTGTTGGACAAAAGTACACCGTAGGTGAAATGTCTTACGGTTAATTGTCGTGTACAGGACGATTTGGGAATATTTTCAAATTCACTTTTGATACATTTGAATCTTATTATACAGACATAAAGTTTACAATCGTTTGGAATTGCGTTGTTCCTTTTGTGGTTAGACTGGACTCAAGGCGCAGTTCTGCAAGCGATCCCCATATTTTTTATAGGAGTCCGTAGACGTTGCGGTGCCTCAAGAGGCCATGTTTTTAAGTGTTAATTTTATGTTCCCGAAATATTTATGACGCATAACGTGTCCATAATAACTTCGTCCGCTATACAAATCTGGGTGGCTCTTTAATAAGATATCGCTTCATAATATCGGAAGAAAAAACTTAAAAGAAATATTTTGTTTCTATAACACATCGTTATTTAGATATATAGTTTATTTAAATATATGCCAAATATCACTTATGGTGTAACACAAAATGAAACCTACATTTCATTATTTACAACTTTACCCACAACTCCAGTAACCTACATTCGCAATAAAGTAAGCATTTCACAGCAAAACAGGATCAGTCAAATGCACAATTGTCAAAAGGCTCACAATAAAGAAACCGAAAGGGCCTCAAGTGCACAATGCGTAATAGAATTCGCAAACATTGTAACGATATTAACGCAAAAGGAGGCGAAGTTAACAACAAATTCAAACATTGTTGGTGAAGGTAATCGCCCGGAAGCACTTTTCGATCATGCACCACTTTGTTACTACAATAGCTGCTGCTAGGGTGGCATATTATTTGATAATAAAAAACTAAATATTCTAAAGCTCAAAAGCCGTTCTTACTTACGTGTCTTATTCATAGCAACGCAAGACTAAGTTCGCCAGAACATAATCACATACTAAGCATAAGATAGAGACACCGTAAGGCGAAACGTATAAAATTTTCTCACAATAACATAATCGTGTTCTGATTCGTTCAACCGCCACATTCGTGTTAGACGAAATTGAAACAGAGTCAATAATTTAATACTAAACGTAAGGCAAACCGTGACCGAATAAATGAAGATTTTGTTATTCACTATTCGCATTTCTGTGTCAACTTTAATTAGCAATCACAGTTTTCATCAACCATCTAAGTACAGTCGAGTTATCATTGGCATTGTTAGTTCGAGATTGGATTTCTTAACTCGATTTTTGCGTTGTCGAAATTCATTTACAAATTGACCGAGTCCGATTTCATAATCTTGTAGCTCATCTCCGTTGCGTTGAAAAGAAGAAATCGATACAATATTGCGTGTTTGGTAAATAGTGACGACATTATTGAATTTCACTAACCTTTTTTCGTGGGTCACCGTATCGCTGACGACTGTTCCCTTCTGATCCATCAAATGTCTGTATTATTCGTGACAATATCATGGATTGCTTATTATTTTTGCATAAACAGTTTCACATTCGCGTCGTGTATTGACCGCGTTCATTGTCGCGGATTATTGATGCAGTACTGGCACTCGTATAGAAAGAGAAAAACGACCAATAAAACCCGTGAATATTCGCGTAGAAATATTCCAGCTGCATGTATATGCCAGTCGCGTCAAACATCGACAAAATTGCAAAAGTTTAAGTAATCATTCATTTAATACCAGTTATTTTGAACATCATTAAATGAAAGTACAATAAAAAAGTAATTACGAATATTTTGATATATTTTGAATGGATATAAACTAATCAGTAAAATCAACAACGATTGGACGTGTCAATTGCGCGGAAACGTTACAAAATCGAAGCATTGGTAACAACATTTTTCACAGGTACTTGCTAACATCGTTACAGTGATAGTTTATAACGCTTGAAGTCGATATCGTGTTGTGTAAATAAATCGTAAACCCCGTTTTCACAATCATAATATGTTTCTGCCTGCAAATCAATTTCACGTAGCGACATTAATGTGGGTATAGTAAAATTTTATATGAGCCTTTACGTCACACCGAACACCGCTTTCTTCCACATGAGTTACTTCAACGATAACCATGCGAAGCCGATTCTATGAATCAGCTTCTCGCTGGCAATCAACCGCCATATAATATGTTTCAACATTTTTTTAAAATTTAAAAAAATATATAGACATTAGCCAATATGACTAACACATCCTACTCAAATTGTCTTAGGGTATTCGCAGCCGGGTAAAATTTGTTTCAAATATTTAATATAAGATAATTTTAGTAATACAGAACAATAAAAAATTCGTTGACATCGCGATAAAATTTATAAACAAAATAATAGTAAAATTTCAGTCGTGACATGAGATGATAAAGGCGCTATCAAATTTCATTACAGACATAGTGATTTCTATTCGTAACCTGTTAAAATTCATTTATACACTAATAAAATAAGCTATTGCTATCCAAAATCAAGCAACAAAAGAAGAAATGCCATTTGAATGGGCATTAGAATTGGGCGGCACTTACAAAGGCGGTGTCATTCCATTAAGCCTTCTTCAAGCATTCGAAGTTTTCTGTGTGGCCCGAGTCGCGTGGCAAGAGGTGTACGCAATCAAATACCAAATCAATTCTATTATGCCTTCATACGTTACATAGCAAAATCCCATAGAGCACAGAGATTAACATTAAAAAGCTAAGTACAATTTACACAGCCTCTAATGCAGTCTTAAAACTTCCAATCCATAATAGATGTATAATTTAATCCGTTTAAAGATTACTGTACATATGAGACTTCAGATTAAATACCGATAGATCTATTTTCAGACACAAATGTATTTAAAAGGCTGGAACCGAAGACTAAGATCAAGAGCCCTTAGCAAGTGTTGTTGACCCTTAAACCCTTATATCGGAAAAACAAAGTTGCTTGAACTTATTTTGGTAATTCATTTTGGTTAGAGCTATTTCTGTATCGAATAATATATACAAGCTGATGAATTAAAAGAAAACGTAAACTTTTCTTTTATAACGTCGGTTAATTAAAACAATATTATCAAAAAACTGATAACTAACGCTAATGAATTGATGCGTAATAAATTCAATTAAATAAACACATTCGATTCAATTTGAAAATGGAACACATAACAACTATTGCCAAATTAAGAATAGCATAAAGCAATGTCTCTAATTTTAGTTTCCAGGAAGTTCTAATATAGTCCTTGGACATAAAAAGCGTTGTATGAGAGCATAAAATATACAAATGTACTGTAATTTGTAGCGTAACGTATGCAACAATGAAGGTTTTGCATCCACACAAGCTGTGACCTAATCTGACCCCGGTACCCGTAAACGCATGTTGTTTGGCACAGCTATTCTAATTCCTTGCTTGGTACACAATCGCAGCGTTTATTAGTTATACACAGAACATGGAACTATGATATTTATTGCATCTAATGATGACTCCACATGTTCATAATATCGTATATATTTGTGAAGACAAATATATCATTCTTTATTTTTCTAATGTCATCAACCACTAATATTACATTCTAAAATTGATTCTAAGTCCTCGTCACTAATTGGTCCCTCGGGATATATACAAGACTTCTGAAACTTATGTCTTTTGCCAACTACATCACCAACGTCATTCCTGATGCGTGTGTGTTGTTTTTTGTATGAGTTTCTTAAATACATATGATCATACTATCCGTGAATTAGTCTGTTAAGATCAATGTATTTGCAGCAGAAAAAACTTGAACTTTGCCTAGTTCTAGTTATTGTATCGTAATAAAAGTTTAATGTAAATTAGAAATAGTTAGAAATTAAAAAATGGATCCCTAAAATGTCTGCACGTAAATCCCTTTAATTTGAATACATTGACTCTGATGTTTGTCCTTTTCATTTTGTCTTACGATGAAGATCTAATGATTGAACTGGAAGGTACTGAGGGAATCCTAGAAATCCTAGTAGTCATATCAAGTTTGAGTTCATAAGATTTGCCTTAGCGAGCTCTGTTTATTTCATCTAAGGATCTGAAGATGGTAATGTAAAGTGCAATATGGCATAGTATGATTAAACATATATAAAATTTCTATTAGAATTAAATAATTCGCAACGTGTTTATAGTTATATTTTAACTGAAAATAAACATGGCTAGCTGGTTTATTAAACGTATTTTAGTTTCTTGGTCCGGCAGTTGAAGCAATAAAGTATTTTAAAAAAACAATTAACTTTAAATATTGTACAGTGTATGCGATACTTGCATAATAAATAATAGCTCAAAATAAATTTTGAACATCAATGCAGACACCTACAATTTTTTTCTCCTATTTGTATTACACCATTCATATACACTCAGTTACATTATTGTGACATATGTAACAGTTGACTTATACAAACCTTACACAAACATTATGAATACAGATATAGAAATAATGAAATATACCAGCTTACCTACGATATTTAATAAAAGTACGTGTTTTATTCTAGTAAATTTATTTCTTGTACAAGTACCTTCACTCCCCCTGGTAGTGTGGGCCAACTGTTCAAATTGTGGCAACGCCTTTCGGCATGTTAACGCTCAATATAATGTAGGTACCGGCTCAAGTAATGAATGGAACTGAATATTTTATTTTATCATAGAGCCGTGTGTTTGAGAATAGCCTGTTTGACCTCATTTCGTATTCATACCGCGCTATGTACTAATTTGACGGGCCTTTTCTTTACTATAAGAAATGGCCCCTTTGACGTGGTCACTCTTCGCCGCCGTTTTAACGTTGGTAGGTATTTTAATGAGTTCAAGGCAGGATGTTAACTTGCATTAAGAATAATTGACTGCCATTAATAAGAATAAGTACCCAGTGTTACCAGTTATAGTTTTTTACGAATTTAGGTATTTTTAACTAGTGGCTCGTGTTCTGCAGTGAAAATTCGATCTTAACTCGTATTGCCAAAAAGTTAATTCACAATGATGCTGGTTAATACTCTATGTTATTTATTATATATACAAATTCTTCAATATAAATGTTACATGTATCAAACTTCCGTTTCGATGTTAATCCGCGATGAACTTTGAAACTATTCAACGGATTTTAATAAAATTTTACACACTGTATTTTAGTCCAACATAAATGATTATGGATCCAATAGTTGTAGAGACACACTAATAAGCTAAACTATTAAATAACACAACACATATGGCCAACAACTTTGCACGCTAAATAACGCGTCAATCGACACACAATTTAACGGTATGTTAAAGTTATATAGAAGTCTATTAATGTAGTCAAGCATTTAACGCGTTAATTAAGGTGCTTTCGCTAAACATTAATGCACGTGTGGCAGAAATATAAAGAAATCAGATCCTAACAATTACTGTACGAGCGCATCCAAGCCAATTGGGACAAATCAAAGCATGTTACTCAAAAACTTATTTTATTATATAATAATTATGTATATTATTTATTACAAACCTAATTTATCACTCATCTAACGACAGATTTGAAGCATATAATAAATATAACAATGATATGAATCATAAGACTGATCATTCATGCATTAGTCATGTATTTATTAATGACGCTATTGAATATAAAACTAACTATTATACGCTCTCCTCTCGCGTACCGCACTTAAAAAATGTTTGAACGGCATTCTTTAAATAAAATGAACCCATTCAAATAAAACAATTCCAACAAAGATTATCCAAAGCTTATTACAATCCATCAGTTAAACCGCATTCAAATTGGCTGAGATTAGCGGAAACAAACGCACAGACGAACTGACAGACAGTCAAAAATTCTAAATATCATTGTAATGGACTCTATTATATTAATAAATAAACCCATCTATGGTTTTTTTTCTCAAGTATATTCTATTGGCAGACATCGATCGATTAACACCGGTTTTATTAGCCACCATTGTTATTTAGCAAGTTGATAGATAATCGAACACACTTCCCATTTATAATATTAGGGAAATAGTAAAACATACTTGCATTTCATCTGCTCTAGGATAAACACTACATACCGATGATAAAATCATAAGTATGTTATCTAAAATAATAAATATGTTGCCATTGTCGATAATTAAGATTGAGATTGAAGATGTCATTGTTTATAATAATATTTACAACGTTCTATTTGTAACTTCGTCTGATTTTACTTGGACAAACATATGCATAAATTTTCAAATACTAACTACAATCGAAACACTACTCACATTTTTTTTATCAGGCATTTTATACAATTTACATATTTAATTCCATTTTCAAACTTTTTGTTAGTAAATCTCCCATTTGTACTTATGTACCACATGCTAGCTTATGCAGTAGTTTCGAGATTATAGCTTTCAAATGATACTTGGACTTCAATTTATGTTTTAATGGTAAAAGTGCAATAACAATAGATAATTTCCAACGATTACAGATAAAAAACGCTGGGTAAGTGCCTATTTTGCCTGAAGACAGTAATTGTAATATCGCACAAAATAAATCGATTTAACTTTCATCGATATCGATAGAACACATTGCTGTAATTGTACAATCGAACCACGTAGGTCCTACTAAATATGCAAAAAAATCAAGTTACATCTAAATGAATCGAATAGCCGTTATATCAATTTGTTTATTAATAGATCGGCATAAATTATGGCAAGTAAGGGTCTCAGAGGTTGAGACGAGGCATTTTGCGGGGCAGGGGATGAGGGGCGTCATATTATGCGGGTAAAAGAGCCCGTCGGTGCCTTTGATCCGCGCCATCGCCGCTCGCGTACGAGATGCGCGCCGCCTGTCCAACTCTGATATGAATGTGACTAAACCTTGATTATGGCACTGAACTCTTTATGGAGCTCACCAATCACAATTGCCGAATGTTTTGTTGTTTAAAAACTAAAGGGTTTTCCCGTTGTGATTTATATTTCTTTGGTTTTTTTTATTTCATTGTTAATGAACCACAATTTTTTAATTCTGTTAATTCTTCACGTCTATAATTATTTTAAATGTTTTTAGACAGAAGTTACTTTCAATTGCTTTATACTCCCCGCGTGTTGTTACTATCTCATCCAATCCAACCACCAGAATTTCTCTTATATTGAGAAATCGCCAAAGCTCCATAAGAGCTCTCCCGGGCAAGCGATTCGCATGAAAATTATAAGGTGCAGGCGGTACTGATCGGTATCTGCCTTCATCGGCTCCGTCACCTAGCCGCAGGCGAACGCCGACCGTCGACGGACACTTTATGCGAACTAATACCGATATTAACTTCCTTTGAATTCCTCGTTTACCACTTTCCTAAATACTCCTAACTCGTAAACAGATATTTTTGACATTAGATTTTTTTTGACGTTTCAAATACATTTTAATTGCTTGACTTTATTTTGTTTTTATGTACTATTAGATCTTGACCGGTCTTTAAGTATATATTAGATAGAAAGATTTTTGAAAAAAAAACGCAATGTTAAATATGGTTTGCAAAAAGAAATTAAACATATCGATGTTATTTTTTACAAATCACTACCCGTCGCATATTTATGAGTAATCTCCTTTCATCTTTTCGTATTATACAAATGTTTTCTGAACGTCCAAGACACGGCGATGCGGCTGTGACACTAAGCCAGATTTATGTTTAAAAAAGTTATATAATTTAGAATCGAATTAAAGATTTAAAATTACAAAAGAACCAAAAAGAATTTAAGGGGAAAATCGATAGTAAGTAGTTTTGTTCATAGAAAACACATCCACTTCAGATATGTATTTGGGCTTACCCAAAGCGCATGAGTCATTCTATAAAGTAGTACCAAGATTTCAAATAATAGACGTTGAATAGGAAGTAATTACGTTAATATAAAATATAATAATTTGAAATGTTTATTAGCGGTTTATTATGTAATTAAGTCAACAAAAATCCTAAATAGCGTCTCAACATAAGTTAGTACACTTACAAAAAATAATTTGAGAAAAAACCATATTCTACTGATATGAATGCAAAATATTACCATAAACATTACAGTTTTTTAATATGCTAATGTACAATACTCTTTATAATAATTTCTCAAGATATTTTAAGAGTCAAGAGTATCGTCGGCATTCTTTTATGTTATCCTTCTCGTTTCTTCTCTACTCTTTTGCTTATAGCGGTTTCTCTCTTGTTAATATTACTTAGACGAAACAGGTCATAAGTCGAAGTGACATTTTTAACAATGCAGACGAAATGTTTTCGTATGCTAATGATTTATGTGTAAAACCGTCAGTGTGAGAGCTTTTTGGAGCGCATTCGTTTGTAATTTATACAGCGGAAGCTTTAAAGGCTAAAGCACTGTACGAGTGGGGAAACAATGGAGTATTTAATCCTTCTATACACTACTATATTAAAACTAGGTGCCTCAACATTGCAACCGACATATTCATCGAAAACAATGTAACACCGTATCCTGTTATTTCATTGCCCTTTCTAAATCCTTGGAAGTTGTTTATAAAAACAGTAAATAACAAACACAAGCTAGGAACAAATACAGAAGTTAAAATTTACGAACGGTTGTCCGTAAAACCGTTGACGTTAAAAGATGTCACCCGCAATAAAGTTTTAATAGGAACGTGACAGTTAAAACAAAAGGTTTTTCACTACTTTTATGATGGGTAATAATTTCTTTCAAGTCTATAGTCGAGGGAACTTAGGAATCAATAAGTTTTAATAATAGTCGTTTTTATTGCTATTTTACTCTTAAAATTTTAAGAAATAATAAAGAAAAGTAATGTACGTTCATCCCAATCATCAATTCATTATGCAACAGACATATTTCCATGTATTTCTACGTTAATATGTACCTAAATTAATGTGATAGAGAACAATTCAGACCTTAAGTGAGAGAGTCACCCTTCAATGAATCTATAATGAATTGTATCCACATACCTCTTCTTGTTCTATAAAGTCATTATAACCAATAAAGTGAAGTCATTACTTTGCAAATCCCAAACAAGCGCCTAACATTAATCTCGATCTCATCTACTCTTATCTAAACGGATAATCAATAAAGTCAATTGTGCTTACAATAATGAGTCTTTGAGTCGATACAAAATCCATCTCTCATATTCATTTGAAAAGACATTTATCAGCTGAGAAATTTAAAATGTGATCAATCTTCGAGTGTTTTCTTTTCAAATTAAGATCAAGATCAATCGAAGAATTACTCGAAAGAGACAATAGAAGAAGTCGTGACAAATTATTTATTACGTCTAGAGAAACTTCGATTATTTTAAGTCCTTGACCATTTCATAATATTTAGCTAAGCAAAGTAGGTGTTTTAACCAAAGGAACGTTAAATAATAGGATCTTTATTAACAGTTTCTCATCCCGATGGGTGAGGATGAAATATTGTTTTATAGACGGTAATAAACAAGCACTTTGAGCCTTATAATTTCTTCATGATTTTATAGCTTTATGGTCTGTTTCGTCCTTTAAATATAGTGAAACTTGTTCGTTAGATGTTTATAACACCACATGGATGTCTACTCCGTAGTTATTGACCACTAACTATCTGCTAAAAACTTTATGATGTCATTAGATATCTTTAATGACGTGTTACATTTACCGCGTCATTAACAGATAAACAAATTCTGAATCCTTAGTCTAAATGTGACGAAGTGCGTTTTATTCACGTTTTTACGTTGTAATATTTCTCTTTGTGTTAAGTATTTAAGGTCAGCAAATTAAATTGTGATATAAATTTATACTTATATTAGTGTTACAAAGTGATACAACAACAAAATATTTAATATTTTTTTTCGCAATTTTATTAGGTGCATCGAAATTTCTAAATACTTCCTTTTTACCTAAATATACACCAACGTTCGTTATAACAACACCCCCAGTTCTGATAATATTTCCCAATATTATAACTTTTCTTTATCAAGCAAATGATTGTTATGAATTTGAATACGAACATCTATCATATGCAAAATCTTCAAGTATATTCAAACAGAACTGCGCAACGTAAAAATTAAGTAGTTTTCAAATTCTCACCTTGAAAAGAATATCCTGTGAAGTATGGAGTCATATTCAAAGTTGATACAGCCATTGAAGTCGGCGCGAAGGTATGTTATAGTCAAAGTACGGCACGAAGCACTAAATCAGTCTTAGCACATGGAAAAGTCCCAGATGATCACAAATTTAGTTGACACTGTCACAGGTTGCACGCAGACATGATTACGTAAAAGGAAACTGCGAGTGTCTAATCCGTGTTACTTTAAAGACAGCTCAGTGGCCACTGACGTGTGATGTAAAGATGTATTTCGACTCTCAAGTGTAATCTTTCACAATCAGCGGTGCAACAAAAAATGGACAAACTGGCCGCCTCCACAGCCTTCGACACCGCTACACCTGATCGTCTGTCTCGTTCTGTTTGTGGCACGGTTACGTCGAATGGCGGATCGCCAGTCCCAAAATTACCTTTCAAATTGTCGATTGCTGTGTATAGCAACTCCTTGAAGGTTCTTTTAACTAATATTGCACTTGAAAATTAAATTGCTAGTTAAATGAGAAATTTTGTTTCAGAAATATGGACACTGTTTTTGTCGGGTTGGAGCTGCGGGCACGCCGGTGTGCAAGTGGGACAGCACTATGGGTCGGATCCGGTATCTTCAAAGTGAAGAGCGTTTACATTTAACAATGTGTGAGTCGCGCCTGAGTCGATGCTGCGTGACGAAAAACATGAGGCGTGTTGCCATGAAGATCTATGCCTACAGCGGTTTGCGATTGGTCAAAATTTGTCCGGGGCGGAGTTTGATGCACACCATGACACGATATTAGTGTGTTAGTGAGAGTTAATTGCATTATCGCTCCGTTCGTGTATGATACTATTTGGAGGGTTCTATAATTTTTCAGCACTCCTAACTATTACGTTGGTTTATTATTTCAGTCAAATTTAACTGTTTATGAACGTGTGACATGCGACGTCTATTGTGTTGTATATTTAGTAAAGTGTTGAATATAGGTACAATTTTCTTATACCGACCTACAGTTATGTTACAATATCACTACCTGGTTGGTAAAACCGATGTTGTAACCTATGAACATCATTGAATTACCCAATACCCTAATTGAGGTATATTCTTGTACAACTATTAATTATGAAATAGATATAAGGCTTTAAGGTTGGATGAAATTCTTGCACATTACTCCCTAAATTATATTTATATTCATTTAATGCATTAGTAACAATATACTTTACAAAATTCATCCACCAATCATTGACTCGTTCAATCATTCATTCATTCATTTGTTCCATCTTTAAACATTCCGTTCTTTTTTTCAATCTAGACGTATACAAAATAATAGCACTTATAGAAAATAATGACCCACCCGTTTTTGGTTGCTCACCAAATTCTATCGTTGCTGAGATGGTATGTAGAGAATACCATGGCCCCAAACCTTGAAGTAAAATTCTTAACCAGAATGATAGATTTTATTTATAAATACTACTTAGTAACAAAAGTTTCAACCATATTATAAACCAATATTATCCATTCATATCCAATCCAATATCCAAGTTCATATTACCGTTGCTAGCGTTTCCGTATTTGTTAAACATCTTCTTATAAAAAAATATTACTAAATAAAACATGACAAAATATTTTGTCAACATTATATTTTTTAAATACCTGCTTACAAATTACTTTATCAAAAAATGTATTGATAATTCAAAGTGAGCACATCGTGCAACATTTAGTTACAAAAGGAGGTAATAAGTATTATGTGCTATCAAACACTTGAACAATAAAGAACTGTCTCGAAACAGTTATCTACTTTTAAAACTAAAGTTGCAGAAAAAAAATAATTTATATATCTTAGTTAGGTCAAAAAACATATCAACAAGCTTTCATTGTCAAATTAAAATAATTGTCAAATTAAAAAAATCTTAAATTAATATATTATTTTCAGTCTAATTATAAGCGTTCACTGATACTGGATAATGGATATCAGCAAAATTAAATTCAGGATCGATGCTTATAATAATAATAACTATAACTGAAATGCGAGAGAAAGTTATAGAGGATCTTCAACATGTCGAACGATAGATACAAATCAATTTTCATGGCTGATTCTAGAAGAAGATAGATATATGGATCAAATCGATATTAACTATAGATGTAAAGTAAGGTATGATGACTCCAAACTGAGTATCTATACTCATTGTAAATGCCAAAGTGTGTTTGTTTGTTCGTCCGTCTTTCACGGCGCTACGGAGTGTCGCTTTGGTATGATTTTTGGTTCGGAGATAGTCGGGAGGACGATGACTATAGGCTACTTTTTACTGCGAATAAACTTCTCATTTCTGTGGAGAGATCTATTACGATTTATATTTCAGCTATATTCAAGTAAGTGTCTAACAACAAAGCGTTGCCTAGCAACCAGTTATAGGAAATAATTGTCAAATTTTTTATTGCTGTTTTTTTCACACGTGTGCGAAGCCGCAGTCTACATCTAGTTGATAATAATTTCAACAACCTTCAACAAGAAGGGCCAGATGCTGTTCCCTCTTCCTTTCTGCAAGAGAATATAGGTATTCCAAATAAGAGAAGTTAACTTGGACTCGAGAATAAAGCCGTATTAATCCAGACAAATATGTGAAAACAGAAACAAAAATAAAGAGATTATATTTATAAATTTACATTAATTTAGTTTTTCGTTTAACTTAGGTACATAAAATTGAGTAACAATTATTTATTACAAAATCACAAACAAAATGAGTAGGTAATTAAAAGCAATCTTTGTAATGTAATTAATTAAGAAAAAAGAGAGTTTTATGACAATAAAGTAAAGAGAGTTATTAACATTACCCAGATTTTTCACAAAATTTCGCAAAATAGATTACTGATAACTTTACACCCTTGGAAAATCACACGATTCATTCTTAGGTCACAAGGTAGAAAAAAAGTTAATAAAAGATAAAATTAATAATAGTAGGAAACTATAGATTTTATCTGTCAACTGTTAAGGTTGCAACGACAAGCTGGCTATCAAAAGGAGATTATTTCAAGAATTATATCGCTAACATTACTAATACTAATTTTTTATTCTGTAATAAACATGACAAAATTGACTTCAAAGTTTTTGGGATTGTAGATTACATAAAAAATGTTATAGATGCAATTCTAAAAACTATTACTGTACATTTCATCCTATTCGTAGGTTGAAAAATTACGCGTTTGAAATTTACTGTTATTCAATATTATTTAGAAATACATGTACTACCTATAATGAACAAATTTTATTCCTCTTTATTTAAAAAAATAAATAATAATCATTAGAAGAGTAACGGCTTTCAATATAATCAAAGAACATTACCGTATTTTCAGTCTGCCAACGTTTTTAATCTCCGCTCTCATCTTATGTTTAGTACCGTCTGTGTTCTTTGTTACATCTCTCCCATTTGTATTCACTCCCTAAAAAATATTGTTTAAAATGTATGTATGCAATTAGTCAATAACAAAACAATGCAAATAATATCCTAAATAAAATTTAGGTACAACAAAACTCATTACAATATGGACGGTACCCACAGGCCGTCAGATTGTTTCTATAATTACTTATCTGTAGAACTATGACAGAAAAATGCTTACGCCGTCTAATTATCTATAAAATGTCTAAAAAATCTATAACATGTCTAAAAAAATTACTAAAACAAATAAAACTAAGATATTTATTCCGCTCATCACTACTTCAGGCAAAAAAACATTTACTTAATCACTTTCAAATTTCGAATCAGTAATTTAACAGTTTCGAAATAATAAATAATTCAAACACTTTGAATGGCTCTCCCGAAATCCTGTCAAATTGTAGTTCCAACAATTTTCTTATATCATGAGGACATAATTTATATATCTGATTAATTTATTTTCGATATAATTACAGATTAATGTACTAAATAAAAATATTGATGAATTGCATTTCATTTACATTCTATTAAGAAAAATCATATCGAAATCGAAAAAAAAAATCGTATGGCAAATATGCAAAAAAATTTCAACAATTTATACCGACCGAGTTGAGCCGACTTATCACAGTTAAATGTAAAATATCCCAATTGAACGTGTCATTGAATAGCTAGTATCTACTAAAAAAGTTAAGGCCGACGTTTCCATGTTTCATAACCACCAATTAAAACAATCAATCAATTAAAAACAAACAAAGTTTGCGGCCTGTCAAGAGGAACTGTTAACGTTAAATAATAAACCAATTAACAGGTGTCATAAGTCTTATAAAAAAAGGTTAGTCATTTAATAAAAAACTGGTTGTTCAAGAACTTTATTCGGCTAAACACAATGGTTACATACATAAGAACTTAAGTAGGTATGTACCTACCTACTTTTTGGGTTTAGAACGTTCCATTTATTCAAGTCTTTCTCCAAGTGAGTAACGACACTTTCCAATGGGCGCTTAAGACTATAGTTTCCAATAGGAGCTTATAAGAGTCAAAAATTTTTTTTATGATAATCAAATCAAAAAACTCCAAGTAATGTTTTGCTATTATTGAAAATATTTGTATGCATTTTTTTGACCAGAAATTCGAAAAAAAAAATCTATGGGAACAGTGGTGGAGAACCTGTTTGAGGACTTCTAATTTATTTCAAAGAACTACGTAGTATGTAAAAGACGTAGCTATGACGCTTACCAGAGATATTCTTTGAAATGCATTTTTACTATCCAGCCCAATTTACTATTAACCCAATCGTGTATTAATTACAAGGAAATATGATCCCACTGCTGGTAGAAGTAACACAGTTCACCACACTAGCTGTGTATGGTTTGGCAGACTTCACTTACGTTTGAGAACTTAAAAAAGAACTGTAATGCTAACCCCGTATTGAGATATGAAATATTTTTAAAGTACTTTTAAGTAGGTTGTGTTACTTTTTACATATATAGAACTGAAACAGTAAATTGTTTACTATTTCGATTAACGGCTATTTTTAAGTATATGATTCAGAGTATTTATTGAATCCAGAGCGGAGCGAGGGATTTTAGAGTATAATCTTAACCGTAGCTAGGGATTCAAAGTACGTAACTGGAGCTTAAAGTTCCCGAGATGGAAACTTCGTGTTATCACCCTCTTTGAGAAAATAAGTTAGTGCAATTTATGAATAACAATAGTAGGTATCTATACTATTTTAGGAAAATACACTTATTTAAGATATATAAAACTAAGTAAAATAGTCAGTGTCATTATTCTACTTAAATAACATTCTTATTTGAGTATTCAATTAAGAGAACGATTTCGCGCTCTTTTCTTCACAATCTTTTTTTTTCTATTTGCCCCGCGCGCGGTACTTCATCATACAGCCTGTAACTTGTCTATACAATATCTGTGATTGATCTCTTTGCTGATTGGAACTTTAATAATAATATCCGCATTCTAAATTGAAATAACTTTTTATCCCTAGGGATAAATTGGGCTATTTTAGGGACTGTTTGTGAAGAACAAAGTACTCGTACCTCTTTCCGAATGGATATCAACGGGTGAAAAGCTATATGGTCTATACGACATTTTGGGCATTATAGAGTTAAATACAATTTCAGAATCAGCTGACTTTTCTTGATTCATTGCAATCGCCAAAATGTCGCTTAAAACGAATACCCTTTCACCCCTCAATACGATAATAAATATGGTAATGGTCTTTATGTTTAAATTCATGATCTTCAGTGTACTTTAACTAAACCTCACGTACAAACAGAAACAATAAGATAAGTACTGAACAACGTTGGTTAACTCATTAACCTTGAGCTGTGTTGGTAACGTTTTAATTAAAAACCAACCAACGCTTCGTCGATCTTGGCTTACAAAACCCTTAATTTGTTATTGCCTCGTTTGTACAGTAATCTTTAAAAAGTTCGTCAACTTTGTCCCAGCCTTGAGTTTAATTTCTCGAGGAAATTTCGTAAGAGCTGTTTTGTTTATTTTGAGCTGATATAATCGGCCTTTATATAATAAATTAGATTCTTGCGCTATTAGAGGTTTTACGTTATTTATTAAAGAATATTTTTGATGGAAGAATAATTTGTATTAGGAATAGTTATTTTTGGTTAAAGATTTATCTTGTGATAGAAAATCGCAAGGATGACAACATTTTCTAAAATTATTATTATTTATTTTACACGCGTTAAATTGAGAGAAAATAAAAAAAAAAATAAGAAAATAAATACGAAATTTGTAATCGATCTCCAACGCTGCGTTGATAGGGCGACTACGCGATGGGTTATTGGATGCTTACGATAGATGTTAGACCGCAGTGACAAAAGAGAGTGTATGAAAACCTAAAACCATAACACCTCTCTTTCGTCGGTCGAACGTCACATTACAATGGCATACAACAGTATGTTTTAGTTGCTCATTTCCATGTCACCCACGATCGTAGGGAAATTAATTTAGTTATTGGTCAACCGTTATTTTTATAATCGAACAAAATTTCGCTACGCTCTTTAAGATAATGATGCACTTTAATAATAAGGGCAAACGTACACTAAAATCTAAATGAACGCAGACTATTTTGGCAAGCAATTAACGCGACGGCTGACACTTCACGCTCTATAAGAATCTTCATACGACCGTCGCGGTTTGTATCACCGACAAAAAAAGGCGTGAAACGTGCGCTGAAATCGGTGCGTACACGGTTCAGGCCCCATTGCCAGCCAAAGACACCGCTGAAAATATGCCCGATGGGCCGCACACGACGATGCGTTCAGCGTTTCATTCTATACACATTGTCTATTCAAAACCAGAACGAATCGAAGGCACGCATTTCTATTAACCCCCTATGACACGTATACTTTTTTCTCCGATTGTAGTCACGATCGGTCTTGATGCCTTTACCGTCGTCGCTGAAGTAGAAATTAATCTTACACTTTGGTCTATACGCCTTTGTTCAACCGTAGAAATTTAAGTTATGTCCTCAAGTCATCAATGATTATGTACAGACTTGAAGCAGATTACTTTACTGTTATCTTGTAAGAGAACGAACGTGATGTTCATAATATGGAATGACTAAACTAAGAACTATAGGGACTCAGTAATATATGATTCTGTTATATTCGTATTACATAGAAGGGCATTCAAAGTACTCTTACATATGGTCTTTGGCCATATTGGCACACTAGGGACTCGTAAGAGGCAACAGAGGGCGCTGGTTTAGTGGTAAGGGTTTCACGTGTTTTTCATAATTATCATCTTTTCGGGAAGCCTACATACCTTTAGCTTGGGTCTACAGCCAAACGACTTGTAGTACTCTACTTGAGAGGTTGAAAGCTAATACATATCAACTTTTATTTTTTCTCTGTCTTTCTTAACCCGCAGCTCATCGATAAAACCTTTGGGGTTACTTATATTTGTGAGCGGTGGTGACGATTTACCATCAGATGGTTTCTTTTTTCTTTAAATCTAAAAGTCTCTTAAGAACACACATA
>DWPA01000310.1:0-27527 GCA_018251375.1 Calpodes ethlius
TTATTTATTTCCAGTTAAATAATTTATTTTACACAATACATTTATTAATATATTACTCGTATATATTATACAATTTAAAATATGCAATGCTCCGGTGGAGCGTTAAAGCCTTGCAAGAGAAAAAACATTTAAGATTTCAGCCATTCGCTACGATGAGCGCTCAACGTAACTACTTACATGTTAGAGTATAAGTTAAGTAGTTAATCTATGATATAAATGTTAAGAATTATTAGTTATCATCTCCAGATAGATCATATCACCACTCTCCGTCCATACATCCCCCACGACTGTCGTCAAGTAACAGATGACTGCCCTAACTCACAGACATCTACTGTACACTACATATGGTATAAGTAATCCTGCAGAGTTAAGAAAAAAACAATTTAACAACAACTTACTAAGTAGGTCCTTACCTTTTGTAAAAGTTTGGGTCTATTGTCCAGCGGCTCGGTTTCGTTGTCGTGTTTTTTCACGGGTTCGTTGTGTCTGGAGGGATTCCTGCAAATACACAAACATGTCTAAATATGCAATAGACAATAGTATTAACATATTACTTCAAATGGAATAGAAAATATTCTCATATCCACTTAAGTAGATTTTATTGCAGATGACGTAGCAATTGAGCACTACGGTCCCCAAGTCATAATAATTTTATCACTCCGGTATGCGCTATAAAACATGAGAGACCCTGAAGTGAGCGGTTAATAGGTTGAAACCGATCAGTTATGTATTCAATATACATACAAAGGTTTAATTAGTCACGTTAAATTGAGCTGTAGGCTTCATCCCATTCACAGACATTTAACACCACCGTTGTAATATAATACTTTTAGTAACGTTCAGGTATATCTTATAACGTTATTGTACATTTCAACTTTATTTTTCGTCTTTCTACATAAGCAGTTTCATCTTAAAAAAATTGTTGGAAAAGAAGAAGGAATTTAAAATAAGATTTCTGATATAACTTTTTGTCTTTAATATAATCAATCTGCACACTATAAATATAAATTAACCAGAATAACTATAAAAACCAACTTACAACTAACATGGACCACGAAATTTATAAAGATTTTGGACGCAATGTTCTAATGTTGGACCTGGAATTCTTTTTTTCTTTCTCTCTTGACCATCCATGACTTTCATTTATCATCATAAGGTTTATCGTGTTTTTCCATAAAACATTATGAATTGAGTCTATCCCGTGCGTGTTCCAGTAATAATAAATATATTAAGTTAAGCAAAACTCCAAGGCTAAGCGAGCCGCGGAACAATGGAAGTGTTTAACGCAAATATTTATTACCTTGTGAATTAGTTTATTGGTACTACGTTTTATTAGATGTAATAGTATATTTCACCAACAAAGCTGTTAAGTAATCAAAGATATTTACTGCACGATTCGTGAGATTTACGTTATAAAATCACGAATCTACTCATAGTTCACTGAGTTCTAACGAGTGTTTCGACGTGTTAAAAAATATTATTTTTTTATTATCACATAACCTTTACATGCAATTTTTTTGCTGTCAGATAAGTGTTGATAACTTTGTGAATAATATTTTTTTAGATAAGCATAGCAAATGAGCTTATAGTACACGAACACCTGTCACAAATTTCGAGTAGGTTTTAGAAAAGAATGTTGTTAGTATTAGGTTTTAATAAGAATATAATTGTTATTATTTTTTATTTATTATTTTTAAAAAGACTGTGGACGTTAGCACTATTAGTATGGGATAGTTCAGTTAATGAGTATTAGTTTTTGTCCACTTAGTCATCGTTAGTAATTTGTCCCAATCAAAAGCAATCACAGATGCGTTTCTAACTCTGCATAACACATTGCAATCGTTTTCTATGTAAGTAAAGTTGACCCCTGTGGAGGGATGTTTTGCGGATGTCGGTTTAGTTCACCTGTCAGGGTTGAGGAGCGCCGGAGCTACCTTCTTCCTGAGGTTGGCGAGCGCGGCCAGCTCCTCGCGTTTACGCGACGGCGGCGGCGCGCCGCACAGCGTCAGCAGCGGAGTGGGCGCCGGTTGCGCTGACCGAGCCAGCAGCCTGCATGATATATATATACATATATAAGACTATATAACTTCATAGAATGTTTCATTCTTTGCGTGAAGATTGACCGGGAATTTTTATTGATTTTTTTTCTATACAGTTTTTTATGGTGTAAATAACTTTTAAATAAATAAATGTTAAGTAGACGAATTTGATATACTCTAAATAGTTATGGCTTCTACCACTTGCTCATATCATATTGTATTTATTATGGTAATGATTTATTTGGGCACAACATCGACAATACATTTTGTTACTAACGTTACCTCTCTTTGATCCTATCTATCCATCAACTTTTGTAGGTCCACTACTGGATATATGCCTCCCCTAATATAGACCTCCCCTAATTTGCGCCACTCCGACCGGTCCTAAGCCTTCTGAATCCAGCGAATACCGTCTTCATTAGGTCGACAGCCCATCTGGTTGAGGGGCGGCCTATACTTTAATTTTTTTACCTTAACTCTCTGATCCTAGCTACCAATAATATGCTTATATTATTTCCGTAAGACAAAAATACCTCGTGAGTGACCTCAAACGGTGCAATTGAAAATTACATCATCCTTATCATTGTCTTTCAAGGAAAGATACTTGTATTTCTTAATTCTGTATTTTGTATACGGGTGATCCTTTATTGTGTGTACGGGTATTTCTTTAGTGGCCCTGTTGGGCCACTCACTATAAGGTATACTAATAAAAAATAGTAGAAGACAGTCCTACTAGTACCCTGAAACAAGAGCTGGTACCTACTTCACAATCTCTATATTCAACTTCAATTCTATTTTGAAACCAATATTTTTTTGATTATTAACCAAAGTATATTATACTGCCTGCACTTTCCGATTATGCACTTCTGTGCATGGAAGGGTCGCCCTGATGTTGCTATAGAATAATGACTAACTATTGCTGTGTAATGTTCAAGTTTTAATGGACGACGGATGAATAGTTTGGTAATAATACTGATAAATGTGATTTTTTTATAAAAATGAAGAAGATTTAGAACGTGGAATGAACGAAAGCATTTCCTAACCAATAGCGTTTTTAAATAAATATCAACAAAAAAAGACGATCTCTTTGATAGTGGTCATCGTCGCCTATGAGTATGTATAATACCTTCCCAAACCGCCTTTCATGCATTTCTGTATAGTCGAATGGTTAGCTAGTATAGAATGCATTGATTTTTTAATAAAGGATAAATAAATAAATAAGCATTAGTCACGCCATAGACATCAAATATACATTGCTTGCTACAAGAGAAGAAACAAGAAAGGAACAAACAACAAAAACGTGTTTCAATAAGGGTAACATGGCTTCATCGCAAACTTGTGACTATAAATATAAAAATAATAAAATCATTGTACTGCTAACCTCGAGATATGTTGATTTAAATTATGGCCCAACGATTCGCAACGATGGTCATAATCATATATACTTACTTACTAACACTTAGAATATAATTAGGAAAGTTATTCGATAATAAATGACCTCTCGAAAGATACGCTGTCTTTATTTGCATTTAAGTTCTCTCATTAAATATCACGCTATGCATTTAGATGTAATGCTTTGCGATTAACGTAGTACCGTTAAGTAACAAGAATATATATATCCACAGATTAATTAATTCTTGAAATTGTATAGCATTGCAATCGAGGTACCTGTGCCAGGTTTTGAAAGATTTTATTATTTAATTCTAACACTGAGTCGAAACACGTAAAGATATTAGACAGATAGTTTTATATTATCTACTATTACCTAAAGATGGTACGTAACCAGGCGATAAAAATACTTCATCCTCATGCAACAGTACCATAAGGATTCATCTGGGTGGTACAGAGTCCAGTGAACTCCAACAGGAGGGACTGGTTGCCACAGCCTCATAATATCGTGTGGTAAGTGAGTATTGGTCTTAGGTTTATACAGTTTTATAAAACACTATTCAACTAACGTAACGTTTGAACTAGAAATTTACCTACCATTCATTAATTGTAAAGCTTAACAGAGAAATTCACAAAGCCTTTGTTTGGTCAGGTCAATGCACCAATAAAAACTATCTACTAATTACTGGTGTTTTTAGATAAATTTTTGTTTTATTGATACTAATGAGACACTGAAGTAGGAGTCGATCGGTGTTTACAAAAACAATCACATCGAGGAGAGAATGTGAGATGACAAAGTAACAATACCGTTTGGAGGCCGGTGTTCTCTTGGACAGCAGTGTGTAGTCGTACAGGTGCGAGCTCGAGGGGGTGCTGTTGAAGACCGGCGTCGGCGGATAGTAGGCTTCATCGTCCCTGTAATTGTTGTTCACTAGCACGGATTTGAGCGGCAGTAATTCGACGTTGTCGTCGGCGCGGCGGTCGCGTGGGGCGCTCATCGCGCGCGGGACATCGTGCGTCGCCGCCCGCGGCTTGCAGCCTACTGAAGTACTGAAAGATGTGTCCTTGAAAATGCTGCAGCGTAGTGCCGGGAAACAGGAAAACGGAGATGAAAATGTGATACATTAAAATTTGAATAAACGAGACCCTCGTGTTTAATGTCAGCGCTTTGTAAACGTAATTAAATACTCTCTTCTATTTTAACGAATCGTCGGAGTCTGTTAATAAGGAAAAATAGGCAGACCAATCGTACCACTGCTTACGTGGTGTAGCTAGGTATGTACCTAATAATCATAACAAATTTCTTAAAAATTACGTTAGTCAAGTCTGTATTGTACCTATATCCGCAGCTTAACAATCAGTAATGTTTGTAGCAAACTTATATTTTTTATTTAAACTACCTAAGAAATTTCTAAAAGTATATCTGATGCCAAGTGGCTGCCGCTATCCATACACGTCAGCAACAAGAATCCTATCCCGGATGTGTCGCCAGCAGTTGATATACTTACTTTCTCTTATACATTACTTGTATTAATGAATTAGAATTCCCAGACAAAATAAATGCTAGGCCAATTTACAGCTTAGCTGTAACATCACTACAGGGAGAGATCTGTCCGGGATCGGTCCGGGTGGCGGCACCCCGGGCTACGCATGCGCCGCGAGGACACGCCAGCCATGCCGCTGCTACACCGCGGCCCATTCATAACTAATAGTGCTGCAACTGCCGCACTGCTCATGCCATGTCGCTCTGTATCCAGTGTTAGCGCGCATAATTACTCACGACGAAATCATCGTGGCATTCCTGATGAGACCATCCAACTGATGTTCGAGTTTCTTCACAATATAAAGGGTACACGCCATAGTCCACCACGCTGGCCAAGTACAGGTTAACCATTGCTTTCCCGCAATGATAGACGTGAGTTCATATGCTGTATGAACCTCTAGAACTTTCTTAATCGTTCTTAAGAATGTTATAATATTTTTAAGAGAGTATTAATTATGAAGTCAACCGATCCACACTCGGCCAGTGTGGTAGTCCGTGACTTAAACACACTTCACATTTTGACAAGATCATATAAAAAGTATGCTCGTACTCTATGATATTTATTATTTTCCTTAAATTCCTTCCTAAACAATGCTTTGTCTAATTACCTAACGGAAGGGACCTCCAACAAATTAGAACCTAACATAGCAGTGGCTCGATATCCATTCGACGCAACATTTACGTATTCTATTAGTGTCGACAATAAAGAATATTGTATTGTATTTATTGAAATAAAATTCACCTATATTGTTTTATTACTAACATTGAACAGAATTCGTAGAGTGCAGCATTATCATCTGTGGACTAATATCTAAATAGTGTGCTATGCTTTGAGTTGTCCTTATTTCGAAAGAACGTAAACTTAGTTATTTCGGAAACCTTACTCTCTTGAAAGATTTTATGCGTTTTCAAGCCTAACCTGTGCTACTGCGATGTTTTGAATCGCAATGTGCAAGTTCAATAGTCGTGCACTGTCAGATTGTTACATTTATTTAATATTATAATATATATATTATGGTGATTTAATAATTTACAAGTTGTGTTGTGTAACCTTGTATCTTTGACCTTTATATGGGCATACCCAGCTTGAACTTTGAGCCAAGGGAGAACAGAAGCTTGATGCAAAAAAAATATCTTATAAGTAACAGTCGGTACGTACTGAAATGCAAATAAAATCCAGAAGGGTATTGCAAACGGTATGCCTAAAGTCCTCTATAGGTGTTATCAGAATTCCGACGGGGGCGTGACCGTCATTCTCGCTTAGTTAATCTAGTCTCGGTAAAACGTGGGCAGGTGGTCCACGTGAGGAGACCGAGAATTTGTGGGGCTCTTACTAACACTACACGAGGGCAGGGCCTTAGCTAAGGGGGGCATTGGGGAGCAATGCCCATCCTTGTAATCACAATACCCTACTATAAAAATAGCAAAAATTTATCTTAGATAAAAAAATTATTATAATTAAAAGCTATTGAATGCATATCACTTTAGGTGATCGATTTAGAAGCCCGTGCTTTTAGAGCAGATCAATTATAATACTTACTTCTGCCCTATCTGTAACCAATGCCGCCCTACTTCAAGTTCGATTCTAGAATCGAAAATGTAGCTACCTACAGCGCTGCTTAAAGAGCTAAAAGCCTATATGTGTGCCCCTGGTACAGATAACAAATTAAAAGATATTACTTATCGTAAAAAACGTTAAATTATTAATGAAATCAAACAGGCCTTAAACTGCTGACGTAGAGTGGCATATTATGCAATGGAACATATACAGTTAATACATACTCACACACACATACTAAGATCGCTTGTGTCATAGTTTGTATGAATATGATAAATAGGACATCGTAAATACCCACGAACCAAGAACAAAGAACATTTGTCTTTTATATACATGTCTACTCCAGCTAAGACTCGAGCGCAGGACCTCTCGCTTCGCAGGCAGGGAATTACATAAATTTATTTTCACCCCCGACAATTAGCCATTATTTAATATAGAAATTATAATCCTATAACTGTTATTGATAAATAAAATTAAACCGTCTCTTTTGATTCCTTGACTCAAAAACCCCCAACTTACAATTTAAACCGTAATCTTTAACAACTCTAATTCTAAGCCTTAGACATTCATCACATATATATTATTTTATTATAAATATCTCTGGTAATATATTTTATGAAATAAAAAATCCCATCAATTAAAAGGGACTAATTTAGTTTTACTATTTTTAGTTCTGATCAAAAGTTCAGCGGAAAGTAACCTTTAGGCGGGGCGTAGCCGTGTGTGGAAAACAAATAAAAATATTGTACTTGTCGTAAACAGTTTCAACGATAATCTGCGGCGTGCTCAAGAAAACTATTATACACAAAATACTCAAGAGAGATGTTAAGTTTCATTTCATTGCAACGTGTGTAAATATTACGACGAAAAAGCGATTTCTTACGGTAAACACCCACTTTTGGAGTGACTAAAAGTACTTTCATTTAAATGGATGTGTAGGTAAATGAGCAGAATTGTCATTATTGGTCCACTTTAGTTCCAAAAGAGTAGTTTTGTTACATAAGCTGTGAAATAATCGGACCCAATATTTTTAAAGTTTAAGAGCAAACAAGCCCTTCTTGCGAATAGCGTTTCAACATATGCTAGTAAATCATTTTCTGTGCTTATCGAGAAAATTACATTACGTTAAAACGCATACACGGCTCCAAAAATTTATCAAATGTTTTGGTGGCTCCTCTGGCTTCTGAGATAGTTGGATTTTACGACTATTGACGTTTTCAAAGTTCATACACATCAGCTTCAACTTCATCAGCGAACCGGGCCAGATTTCAAGAAAGGTGTTTGACATGGTGAGACATTAAATTTAGGCTCATTCGATTCGCCAAACTGGCTACCTAGGTTATTCTAGAATGCTTAGTAGTAAACGCATTGATTTTGAGCTCCTTAAATCCGTCTTGACATCCTAGGAAAAATGCTTTGCCATAATGTAATGTTATGGAAAAACTAGTGGAAGTGTGCTCAGTCGCCAAAAACCACAAATTAAGTAGTAGAATACAATTGCTACTAATCTAAAATGTAGTTATAACTTGAAACACGCTCTTATTAATTCGTATTAAACTAAAAATCCAAAAGAATAAGTGAGCTAATTTCTATACTTGTCTTTTAGGGCCTAGGTTTAATCATATTTTTACCTTATTAAATAAAGGATGAGCATGACATCAGCGCATCGCTATTATTTTCTACCTAGTTTAAAATATATTTATTGTCAAACTTTTGGAAATACTTATTTAGTCGCTAACAACACAAGAAAGGAGAAAGCTCCAAGGCGAAACGCATTAGAAAGGTCAGTGATTCATAGCCACGCTGAATTTCTTTTTAGCCACAATCTAAAAAATCTCTACATGCCGTCCTTCCTCAAAAATATATAAGACGAATCAACGAAAATCGTTTGCTAAATCACCATACCAAGTATTCTAAAAACAATTTCGGACAAGTAACCCTTTCCCAAAATCGAGTGATACCTAAACCCCTGCAGCCAAATTACTTTAAAAGATTTGTCTGTATAATATTTATTCTTCTTGCTGAGCATTTTATCTTGTACGAACTTGCGAACACTTATCAACTTGTTGAGTTTTTAAAATTTATAACAGTGCATATCAGTTGGCGAAGAAAGGTCCTTAAATGACGTCCACCTCTCGGAAAAAGGAGTCACTCAACGATGAACGATGGACTGACGAAGAAGGCTCAGGACAAGTCTAAGTGGCAATTAGGGGAGGCCTATGTCCAGGTGTCGACCTACCTGAGTCTTACAGATTCTCAATTCATCCGTATATAATACCTTTGCATGGTGCGTAGTTTCTCTACATTAGTCTGTGATACGTAGTATCTCTACCTAGTCTGTGGTCTGTGTGATCTCATGTGTCAATGAGTAATACATTGAATCAAAATAAATCAAATCCATGCAAACATTTCTAACTATTTATCTTATTAATTAATCTAATTTACATCTTAGTACCTCTAAGCAATAGTGACTCCTTAGTCTGTGCTTTATTGGAGTCTGCTTCAATATCATTATATTAGTTACCCTAATTGGTTCCAGATAGTTTCCTATCTTATATTATTATGGACTCAAGCGATAGTGATGCGAATGAAACGGTGGATAATAATTATGAACAGAATCGGTGGAATTGGTATAATCGCCAAAGGCAAAGTACCACTAACAATGTTCCAAACGTTCCAAATGCTCCAATTCATCACAACAGCATATCTCCCTGGAACAAGGTATAAATCAAATGATATCACTTTTTACCATATAATAGCGTCCAATAGAGAAAATTTATAACAATATTTTAATAAAACTAACCATACTAAACTACTAACTAGTGCTTCATTATATCAATACCGTTGTTTTCAAACTATAATTAAAGTATTATCATCATAAGGTTAGGTATTAATTGTTTACGGACAACTCATAAATCATTCTGACTACACAAGATGACTCACCTGTTCACTAATATGTAATATATTTTACAAGATATCTTTGGGGTTTAACATTACTGATGGCATATAACTTCTATATTATTCACCTTATTTAATGTTAATACAAATGAAGAGTAACTTTATATGTTGATTGGCAGTTAATAAAATGTTGGTGTCTTACTTTTAGGAGCATGAAGGTGTAACAACTTTGTACAGATGTGATGCCACTGATGCTAAGGTCCTGTATATTTTTGATGGTGCTTACAAGCTCCAACAGAGTGACCAGTATGACATTGGTGGAGCTTATACTGATAATGACACTGGAATCTGGTTCTTCTTCACTACATCTGTTGGACCCGGCCGTATCTACCTCATGAACATATTTATATGTCAGAGGAAACCTGGCACGTTTTTGCTGGGTATAAGTAATTCAAACACACTGACCACTACTATATATAATAATGACAAAGTGAGAACTCTAAGTAATGAACTGTATTGGCAAAATTTTCATTCTGCACAACCAGATGAGGTCAAATACATTAAAACATTCCAGTTTTCTGAAGAAGATCGAATTTCATTATTAAAAATGGTCCTCGTTATCCCAATATCTATTAATTTGAAACCTCAAAGTGTTGTAATGAAGGAGGTAGTACAGAAAATCAAGATGGACCTTGAATTTGGGGAGGAACTGCTTAAAGATCAAGAATACGATTTTATATTAAAGTCAAGAGAGGGAAAGGAATTCAAAGTGCACAAAATAGTTGTTGCAGCACATAGTCCCAAGTTGAGGGACTTGATAAGAGCTGAAGAATGCAAAACACTTAACCTCAATATTAGTGACAATGAGGTTGAACTACTATTGCAGTACTTGTACACGGGGGTTATCAAAGATATTTTAAAGCAGAATCTTGAGGAGTTACTGATAATAGCTGACAAATTTCAACTGAGTAATCTGACTCAATTAGTTTATCACGCCATGAAATTGTCCATTACATCTGAAAATGCTATATCTATAGCAGTCTTGGCCGAGAAATACAATCACAGTGAAGTTCAGGAAGTTGCTTTTAGGTACATTGCTAATCATCCAGAGTTGCTTGACTCTACTGCTTTCTCAGAAATAAATAATGCAGAAGTAGTAAAAAAATTAACGAGATACATCCATGTTCAATCTTCCCAGAAATAAATAATCTGACTAAAAATACATTTAATTAAAGTAATAATTTTATTAAAAAAATGAAAGTGGCATATTAATGTAAACATGTGAAACTTTCATCTGGCATATATATAGTGGTGGTCAAATATGTAATTAGGAACAGACAGAAGTTAGTTTTCCAGTTATGAAATTAAAACTAAAGTTGTCATGATTAAATTTCTATAAAGTAAAGCATATTGTGGATTCTGATCTATAATTTCCTTTATGTAAATTTGGACTAATGTTCTTGCGGAGCAAGATTAATGTATAGATTGAACTCCCATAAATATAGATATTATAGTAATGCTATCTGTAAGAAAACTGTTATCTTTTTATTAATAGTCCCTAATGGACTACCACTGTATACTCTTTCATATTAAATTATTATTATTATTTTTAAGTTGAAAAATATTATTTTTACTTTAAACTTCAACTTGCTGTTGAAGTGGTATATTTTTACAACTGTGATGGTAGAGCATTTTACAAAAAAAACTCATTATTTTTACCGATTTCAATGATGTTCATATAGAAGTTTGACTTCAAAAACTATTGGCATTATATAGACTATTAATAAAATTTGTAATTATTAAAAAAAAATACCAAACTGTAGTTACCTAGCCTTTATCAATATATATGTCAAAATCTGAAATAATTCTTATTTTTTTGCGTCATAGAATAATAATGATACATAATCCTTTTTTAATATTGTTATATTTCCTTAACTTTATTTTTCACGTTTTTTATGAAAAAAGTAAATAAATTATTGATTTTTTATTTGTATTGTTTATTTTTACTGGTACTGTTTTTCCGTGAAGCCTGTCTAACTAGCAGCCATCCTCTCAGTGGTGTTGGTCCTAAAACAACCTAAGATATTTGGAATAAGGCTTAAGAGTCTGTTTTATTATTCTCCCATCTTTACTAGTCAGTAACACGTCAGTGCCTTTTGATTTTTTGATGCGCACAAGCTGAAGTATAGTCACTTTCCATCAGGTGGATCATCGGCATTAAAAACTACAATACATAAGATTTAGTCACACTTGTTATGTTTCAAGGTATCAAAAAGCACTTCATTTTATTTTTCTTTGTCAAACATTTTTACTGTTCAATTGAAATGCTGAAAAAAGTCAACATCCGTAATTTAAAATAAGCTATTTTAACTGAAACATTTATTTAGCATGATAATAAAAATTATAGGTAATAATCGAACAAAAATAATTTGTATCTAGCGCCGCGCGCACTTTTGGGAGAGTACCATAATAAAGAGGAGAGAGTCAACTTCTAACTTATTTACCATCAATTAAATTTCAAATAATGAAAAGCCATGTTAGGGCAGCTTAGCCCTGTATTTTTATAAATAATACTATGAGATGTCACAACGAAAGAAAGAATCGATGAATTCTCTAAAAAGAAAGGATGGATTATTCCTATTCCCATCTAGTTCACCCTAGTTTCTTGAACAATGCCAAAGACAAACATAGGAATACGAATAATCGTTCCTTTCTTTTTATGTCACTGTGAGATCTTATAGTATTGTTTATGAACACGGGTATTAGAATACTAATCCCAATTCCAGGTCAACATACTAAGCCATTGGGATTTCATAAAAGGCGACAGAAACAGGCACTTTTCACATCAATATTATTATTAATGTAAAAGTTTCATGATATTGAATATATTATATGCATATTTAATGCATTGGAATACAAATATAGATCAAAACATGAATCGCTAAAAAGAAGTTTAATATTTATCAAAATATAGCTAGAATATTGAATAGTATTTTGGCGCGAATTGTTTATCTTATCTGTCCACAGACTAAATCTTGAACTAGGTAGAGATATGACTCCTGTGATGTCACCGGTGTCCACAACTAAACCGCGTTTTCTTAATCATAAGCGTATTCGCCTTTTGATCCAGGGGGTAAATAAAGCGTATTTGGCCCATGAAAAACCAAGCAGATTTTGCTGTCTAATTATATGGCAAAGTAATTATGAACTTTTATAGACAAAAACAATTGCTTACAAATAACTTGTCAAGACTTGGCAAGCTGTCACAACACAAGCTTCCAACAACTACTTAAGCTCTTGCAAATACATGGCAAATTAATTTGGCTAAACGAATGGAATAAGTGCAATGGTATTATACACAAGTAGATTAAGCACATAAAGCACAAAACAATTTAATAGAGTAGTCCATCAGGGAACCCTTGGTTCCTTTCAAATAGGGTGGCAATGGACTTTTTAAATCCGGATACATGAAATTCCAAAATATTAACAGCACGACCCAATATTACGATTTAACTACAAGTACGATAGAATTAAGAAGATGTTAGACAGGGCCGTGGAAATTCCATAGTGAGATTGAAATTTATTTATTAAATGCGAATATGTACTTGCATCATATAGTATAATAAATTTTATTTAAGAAGTACTATGGTAAAAATAGAAAAAAAAGCACGTTTACCTGACATCAAAACCCAAATAATATTAAATATATACATAAAATATAAACATTTCGCAAAATAGTCACTAAATCTGACTCAGGTTTACGATTGGGGACAAGCAATGGCAAACCTACACACGCCAAGCTAAACACCCGTTTACACGATTGTGGCTTATTATGGGTTCTCGAAACTTGGCCAACGTGTAAATGCACCCTAAGATGTACTATTACAGCCAATTTCACATGACGCTATTTGAAACTTTTCGTGACAAATGTTTTATGTAAAACTTACTTAGAAAATAAAATTCGAGACAAATTTTGGTTAATTTTCATATTAACATTAATAGTGTTGGATCCAAGGTATTTTTGTAAAGATTGGACTAGCCAGAGCATTCACTACTTTTTCATGTGTTTTTAATTACAAACGGTCTGAAACGGAACGTTGTAGATGGAACGTGTTGAAAGCGCTATATTACCATAGACAAGGTACACCTACACGCACAACAAATTGAAATTTCTCTCCCTCATCCCGAGGAGGTACCGTCCCGTCAAGCGTGGCTAATCAAGGCACGAAAAGGTGAGGTTTCTAATTTTTAAAGCGTCATTGTAATGTGAATTGCGAGCGTTTACAATTATCAGTAATAAATTAGAGATCGACAACGTCAAAAGTTTGTGCAAGAAAAGTTAATGGTTGAAAATTTGTTGTGAAAATACAGAATAGTGTTTCAAATTTGATTGACGAAATGTGTTGACGGCGAGGCGTTGTATTTTTTGTCTAAAAGTGCAACAAGGATCTTCAAAATAGTTCTTACACTAAATGAGAGTTGTTTTTATAGGAAAATGAGCAGCTCGGAGGAGGTATCATGGATTTCATGGTTCTGTGGGTTAAGAGGGAACGAATTTTTCTGCGAAGTAAGTCGAACTCTACTTTTGTTATTTCTTACTACATTATTGATCAAACCATTGGGAGCAGGCCTTGTGTTTAATGAATAAAACGCATGAAGAATACATTGTCGACGCTCCCGTCAAATAATTTTATACCTATATATTGAGTCAGTCCAATATCTCATACATTATTAGGGTCTTTAAACATGCTAAATATTCTGCTGAATACATTTTAAAATTGAATGTGTCACATGAAATGAAACTTAAACCTAAAATCCCTTACAGTTTGTACCTTTGGTTGCAGTTTTTATAACACAATTATTGTTTTTCAGGTTGATGAAGATTATATAAATGACAAATTCAATCTCACAGGTCTAAATGAACAAGTACCTCATTACAGACAGGCGTTGGATATGATATTAGATTTGGAACCTGGTGGGTACATTAATCCTTATTCCCTCATATAGTGAAATGGTGTTAGCTCGGCAATTTTTAAAAGACAGCAATAAGCTAATTCTAACTTGATACGTTGGAGAAGGATACCAACCTAAGAGGGTGGCGCCTGCCTGAGGCCTTGAATTGACACAAGTGCACTCATGCAACATGCACATATCTTTTGCATTGCTTTTATTTCACTTGTATCTGAATCATTAACTACGGTAAATGTTTCTTCTTATCTCTTTCATGCTGAAGGAATTTAGTAGTTTCAATAGTGACAAATAATTAATACTATAAATGGATTATACTTTCATTGTGTCATAATGTTTCTATTTGCTAATTGTCCTCAAACAATACTCTTCGACTCAATGTCTTTAAAATTCCTTCCATCCTATCAATATTCAAAATAAAAAAAATCACTCTCCATATACAATAACTCCATATCAATGTATTTATGCCCTTCTTACAAGTATAATAATCAGAAATACTTTAAATTTACATAAATTCCATGCCTCATGTGGAAGTGTTGAGAAGTTTCCAATGTTTCTTTATTTATTGTTGTTCTTTAATTGTAAAATGTATTTGCTAACATTTCCAGCTAGTTGCTTCACAACTGAAAGATTAGATTTGAATGTCATTGCTAAAAATATTTTGATTAGTATAATTTAAATTGATAACAACAGTTGATTTTGTAAGAGTTTGATATTAACTAATAAATAACATTGTTATTATTTTATTTAAGATAAATTGTATGATTTTATTGATTCAGATGATGACCTTGATGATAATCCCAATCAATCCGATCTGGTGGAGCAAGCTGCTGAGATACTCTATGGACTTATACATGCTCGATACATTTTAACTAACCGGTAAGTCTAAACCTGTGTTTGTCTGACTAACTCTACTAGCCAATTATTGCCAAAGTTACAGACAATAAAATGTTCAAAGGGGCACCAGTTTTAAACATTATTATTTTAGTTTTCCAAGGATATAGTCTGTGCTTGTTTAGTATTTTAATTGTTGTTTATAAAGTTATACAATCAAAGGTAAACCAAGAATGCATTGAATGAAAAACCCACGTGCCCAGTTTTACCAACATATTCCATATATCCAGTGTTTAAAACAATTCAATACCACAGATAAAAAGTTAAATTAATTAGTTATTTTTGTTTGTTAATGGCTTGCATGTAATATTTTCAGTGGTATTGGTCAAATGTTAGAAAAATTCCAAGCAGGTGACTTTGGCCACTGTCCTCGTGTATACTGCGAGTGCCAGCCTATGCTTCCATTGGGTGAGTTTCACCATTTTTCTTACTTTAGCTTCTCCATAATTCTTTATCACTGTTATGTCATTTTTAAACTCAACTTTTCTGTGATTTGAACTGAAGTAACTAGTTCCCGTTGGTTGAATTTCATCTCAAGGATCAGTGTAAAGCGGTCTTTAATATTACTTACAAGATGACATAACTGTCGGTGCAGACTGGTGAGAGGGTTAGCGGTGAATTCAAGTACAGCAGAGGGTCTGTACTGTATTATAATATCTTAGGTCTCCAAATGGACATTGTACAGCTACAAAACTCAGTTTTTTGACTAAGAAAATTGATAAAGTTGAAACTTGTAGTTTTGTTAGCGGTTGCCAGTCATTTAAATCCCTTTTGCTTTACCAAATTTCCCAAATTCACATAGGAATATTATTGAGAAGATATCTCTGCTGGCCTAGAGAAAAATAAGTAAAAAGTTATAATTTATATTGTATATAAAGGTCTGTCGGACGTGCCGGGCGAGGCCATGGTGAAGATGTACTGCCCGCGCTGCATGGACGTGTACACGCCCAAGTCGTCGCGCCACCACCACACAGACGGCGCTTACTTCGGCACCGGCTTCCCGCACATGGTGTTCATGGTGCACCCCGAGTACCGCCCCAAGCGACCCGCGTCGCAATTTGTGCCCAGGTACAATCTGTTTTATTTGAATATTGTGTAGAGTGTTTCATTTATTCGGTAGTCGAAAAATATTAAAAAACTTTTAAGAAGAATAAACTCATTGTAATATGAACACTTCTACAAATAGTCAAAATTTAGACAGTTCTTACACTTGGCTATTGAATATGAATACTTACCTCAACTAAGTAATTACATTAACTTATAGATAAAATAAGACTGTGTTATCTTGGAAATTTTCTAATGAATTCTGAACCTGTTCTCACAAGTCCCAAATGATCATAAAATTCACAGTTGTTTAGAATTACTAGGAAAACTTTCCTTGTAGTCAAACTTCTTGATACTGAGAATTTACTCCATTGTTATAATATTGAAGTAAATGTTTATATATTTATTTATGGTTTTACATATATGGATATCTCTAGCTAAGGACCAAATGTGAGCGAACATAATTATTATAATGTGGTAATAGTGCCATTTATATGGCACCTCCTAATAAGTTCTCTGAGAAATCACAAACTTGTATCTTTTTAATTAATTTTACGCTCCAACCACCAAGTAGGTCTTCTTAGATCTAATTTACTGGTTGCAGTAAGAAAAAATGTAATCAATGTTATCCCTCGTTGGTCCCCAGATTGTACGGCTTTAAGATCCACCCGCTGGCGTACCAGATCCAGCAGCAGGCGGCCGCCAACTTCAAAACCCCCCTGCGGAACCTGACGTACAACAACGGTAAACGCTAGGGGCGCGCCCCCGCTCCTTGATACAGATCCGTTGTCTCACCACTCTGTACATACAGCGCCCTAGACGCACTCAGAATGGACTGCTGTGCGTACGGCCGAGGCAGTCGATAAGCTTAGTAATCGATGGCAAACATCAGTGGCCTTGTAATATTTACGAGTATTCACTAGCAGGTATAATAGAATGAATTAAGTCTAATAAGGCGTTAAGTTTTACTGCCGTATTTAAATGTATACTAATGTTACCGCTGTTCGTGATGGTTGTTATCGAAGTTGCTCGGAGTGAATTAAAATGTTTTAAACAGTGTTCTGTTTGTTTACACCGTTCACGTTTTGTTATCGTAACTAATTGAATAAGAACAATTTACACTCATTGCATTCACACCGCGAGCATTGTCCATTCTGGAAGCGTGATTCCCTGTGAAGTTGGAATTACTGTGAAGTTTAAACCTCAATGACATGGAAGGAACGTGGGTTCACTGACAATGTTATTGTTGCTCGTCTAACTTTCACGCTTGTATCGCTAACAGCTACTTCAGTATTATGTACGGCTCCAATACAACGCTGAGTGGGCATGGCAGTGGTCTGTATCACGTGCATCTAATATAACTCGCGGGGAACATATCGACGCCTAGTACACAGCGGGTGACCGTTGGTACACACGCACAGAGACAAGTGTCCGCCGTTCCCACACTACGTTCTCGGTGCTTACCTTACGTGTACTAGAACGTGTGATTTAACCGTCCGATGTGCGACGCGACTACTTCTAATAACAAGGAAATCTGAATGAAATTTGAGATTTCTTCGATTTAACAATAGGTACGAGCAATACTTACTAGTTTATTGTTTTTGGTTATCCATTGCCGATCACTGTAGACTTCCATTGTACATTCGAACTGGCTAGATTCCAATATAGAGCGAGGTTACTTCATATTTCTTTGGCTATCTATTCTATTTTAGCATAGTATGTAATGAGATTTTACTTAATTTTCATATTTTTCATTGTTCTATAGAATAATCATCAGAACATCCGATAACTCGTAGTGAATTTCGGGCCAGGATCCAAGTAGCCAATATAAATAGTATATTTATAAACTTAAATTAAGGTAGGGTCATGTAAGTTTTTATTTTTATATCCGATAATAATGTAGCACGTACGTGATCATTGCATATATACGCGTTTGTTCTTCGACTCCTCGTTATTGTATCGGTACCAGTAAATATAAATAAATAATATGACAACTATTGGCCTTTTTCTTGCTTTGATCCAGTATCCTGCATGTCGACTACATACCTCCCCCTCATTACATTCATCTTTGTCACCCCGACTTGTTACCGTATAAGTGTATATTCAATATTGAACACAGTAGATGCCTCAGTAATTTAGCTAAGCAGTAAGTATGAAAAATTGATTATAATGTAACTATAAGTACTTAGGTGCTATAATATCAAACAAAATTACTATATTGTATTAATATAACTAATTAATTCTGTTCTTTTTCGGGTTCATTCTTTATTGATTACTTACAAATATCAAATGATAAAAATAATATATTATATTGTGGTGAATTCAGATTATTGTCAAAATATTTTATAATGCTAATGTGAACACAAATGCCAAATAGTAGGTAGGTGAGCTCTCGGCTTGAACAGTGCACTTTATATATGCGTAACAGATTTTAAAGGAAGTTATTTGTTTGCCGCAGAAATGAAGACCACAAGTAACATTCCAAAATGATTATGTCCGCTGGAGTGCTGCGGTGCGCTCGGGGCGGCGGTGCTTACAAGCTCCGTATGAATTTAGCTTAAAATTATAATAGTCTATGATATTTATTCTCCTAATAATAATAGTTATGTTTTCATTGGTACCTAATAAACTTTATTTTTACGTTTTCTTATACTTTTTCACTATTTCTCTTTACTTTCCATTAGAAAACTTACTGGAAATATGAAATTTTACCAATCCATAGTATTAAGTTTACAAAGCATTACGAGTGGCAATGAAAACTAATACAATCACAAACTTTGTAACATTAACCTGTGGCCACATGGTATGTCGGTATTAGGTTTTTTTTTTAAATTCCGGTCACAAACTGAATGTAACAGTTATCTTTTTAAATGATGATACACTGTATGTTATAAAATTATTTACACAGTTCATTCTAAAATAGTGAACACAACATGCTTAATAAATATAGTGTTTTCATGAATACTAGCACAAATCAAAATTTTGAACTAATCTGTTACAACACAGCCAATTCGTAAATAGTGCTTATTTCATGCTCAGTAAGACTTTTATCTTAAAAGTAAAAAGAAAAGCAGCGATATAAGTACCTTATTTAATATTACTTTTGCCGAAGATAAACCCACATTAAAAATATCGATTTCTCGACATACAATGATGTCATTATGCATAACACTAAGTGTTTTCTTATGTTAGTTCGGCACTAAGGTGGAGTGAACAATTTTTGCATATTATTGCGACTACCAGATGAAATAAATATGTGAAGAATGTTTACATTAAGGATGGTAAAATAATGAAAAATCAAACAGCTTTGTGTATGATGTATCATTGTTGCACATTATCAATGTTATTATTACAATATATACAAAATTAACAATTATATTACATGTGATCCACACACCAATAGGTCATAGCTAAATATTTGCAAAGGTCCTGAACCAAGTGGATATTATTAATTTCATGGAATATAGAACTGTCAAGGGAAGTAATGTTTGCTTTGATATATTTAAATGCAGTTGTTTTCAACGTTGCTGAATTGTACAGGTCTGCTGCTACTAGTGTATCTAAAACATTATCAGGATTGAGTGACTGGACCAGAGCATGTTGGGATAGCTCCTTCAAGCCTTTAAGATCATATCGGTCTCCCAACATCAGTAAATTAAAACAATTCTTGTGTTCTATTTCCTTAACCGTCCCGGTGTACATAAACTCTATGATGCAGCTGAGATCTTCTTTGCTGACATCATTAAATGTGACAGTGTTATTTATACTCTCGGCAGTGTCATCTTTTAGCATTGCTTTGAACACCTCGCTTCTTGCAGCTAATAAGAATTTGTGAACTGGAAACTTTGCTCCATCTGCTGAGACCATGGTGAAGTCTGCACCAACCGGATCTGACAGGAGCTGTCCAAGATCGTAGAGGCTCTTTATATGATCCATTGGAATTTGCATTTCTTTCATTGGTGTGTTGTTAAATTTGATAGAAATTAAAACTTTTTTATTCTTCATTAACTCTGCATCAAATTCACTAAAGCTGTATGTAGTAAGATAGCTATAACTGGAATCCATAAGATTTTCAAACTTAAATTCTTTAGATATTGAATCGAGGTAAATAGTGCTAGTGCGTTCATTAATGGTCATTACATTGCTATCACATAGGGAAAGACTGAAAGAGCCCTCCAGGCGATTGCATACAAATAAGTGTAAGAGATATAGTTTAGAAACTTGTTCTGTTTTATACAGGAACCAGAAGTCTGCCAATTCGTTGTTGTAAGTGCCACCAATGTCATAAAAGTTAGGCCTCTGAAGGTGATCGTAGATATTGTTGATACAGAGCCAGTTAACTTCCCGGGTCTGGCAAACTTTGTGACCTTCTATTGTGTTTTTAGTTACCTAAAAAAAAATTAAATTAGTTTTCAATATAATATCATCATTGTAATATTCACACAATGTTAATTTGGGCTTTGTCTTACACAGAGTGCACTGACATCATTTTAAAACAATTAGGGAGCTAAATTATTTGCTAATTACATAAAAATATGCATAATTTTTATATAATTAGAAATACGATTTTCTTTGAAGTTGAAATTTATCTAATTTAAGTAGGTTTATCCATATTAGTATACTAACACCTCTATCTTTGTTTTTATCACCCATTGCTTGACAAGTTCAGTTACCAGTAAATGCAAAGTCACTTTCCAAAAACTTAAAGTTTTCTTGATAGTTTCAAACACAGAACACTATAACATATTTGACCAAATATTCAAGAAATATTATGAATTTTTCCCATTGAATATACGCTTTATTTATTATTGTTTTTAAGTAAAAATTGTTATCACAGACTTAGCAGAGATATACGTATGACGCATGGTGCTAGCCACAGACTAGGTAGAGGTATGATGCAAGTCCTTATTATAGTATTATGCTCTATGCCTTGTTACATGAATTTATAAAATAATAATTTTGTATTAATTTAATCCACACTAAATGTTTGCGACAGCATGCTGCAACTTATAAAGCATCTTTATTTATTTTATGTTGAATCACGTACTGATAAAATAAACTTTACTTAACAACTTTCAAACGAGATTTCAGTAGTGAACGTCAAAAACTGACATATATTTCTGACACTGCTGTCATTCAGTAACCCGTGACATTTGATTTTACATGGATCTCGATTGTTTTTAGAAATTTTCTTCTTTTAGTTAGATTTTCACACTTTTGTTAATTTCCTAATGCTATGACAAAAACTGAGGCTTTAGGCCTCTATCAAAATGGTTTTGAACGCCGCTGTGCAAATGTTGAGGTAACACACACTTTATAATTAACAGTGATTTCCTTTAATTATTATATTTTATTATATTGCGTAAACGTGTAAGTGACCCGGGTGATCACCTGGTAATTAATAAAATTCACTAAATTCGTCTTTTTCTTTTCGTAGCAATTGTTTTTCATAAAGCTACAAATTTATATAAAGGTTATGTGCTATTGTTATCAGTAGGTATGCCTAAACTTGTTAACAAATGAAACATCACATGTTTAACGTGGAATTTTCTTTTTATACAGCAGTATTATGTTTAAAAAGATTTTTGCTTTAATTATTTCGACATGGAATATACGCCAGGTTCATGAAAAAATTGTGGAAAGTTTCTGGACATTTTTGAAGTATTCTCCTAGATTCCATGATTTTCCGTACAACCATTTGCGTATTGATAAGACATGGAAGAGACAGACTCTTTATTATGAATAGGTTTCGGAATAGAAATAATATTAGGCTGGTTTCAGTGATTAATTCTTTTTTTATAACTATTTGTCTATGTATAGGGAGGCAGATGAATTGAAACAAGCAATATTAAGATTCAAAAGTGGAACATCAATGCTCCAAGACCGCAATCTCTGGACCACACAACAACAACTGCAGAAGGTACAAGCTGACAACATGTAAAGTGTTGTCTTTGATAAGCGTCATATACCAATATTCATGTATTTTAATATTCTAAATACCTCCATCCATCTTCTGATTTAGGATCCTTTTGCTCAACTATATGAATATAAACCAACGTTGAGACAAGCCATTAGTATAAATTTGTTCTTTAAATGGACAAACAATACAGCATTTAGTTGTAGATTTAAATGAAAATAGTTAATTTAAGTTTCTTAATAACCTATCATCTCATTATGTGAAGTCTGCTGCTATTTCCAAAGTTGAAGATTCAACAGACTTTTAACAAGTAAATATTATTTGTACTGTTTTTGGAAATTTCAAGAGATTTTTGTCTGTTTAATTGAATGATTATTTCTTTAAATATGATGTGGTTAATTTCAGGTTTATCAAAAAATACTAATTCTGGATTTAGATTATGCTTTGGAAAAAAAAGTTGAACAAGATCTATGGAATGTTGGATTTAAGCAACAAATTGAGGCGCTGCAGGCCATATCTAAAGACAGGAAGGTAAGTTGTTATTGGAAAGATATGGAATGAAAGCAACACATGAAGATTTAGTTATTAGAGAATTTTATTTGAATATAAATTTATTTGTTTTAATTGGGCATATTAATTTTAGAACAGAGGTTCCTTGTTTCTTAAGTCTAATTTAATATCATGCAAAACTGAATTATAAATAGGTAGATAACAAATTCAATGACTGAATTACAAATTTATTAAGTGCATACTTACAGAGCCCACTCCGCTCCGATGCTCAAGCGATGCTGTCGTGGATATTGCAGGCAGCAGCAGGGTTCTACCTTTGCTTGCTACACCAAATTTGTACCACATTCAAACTAGATTTACCTTTCAGGTGAGTGACATGATGTGGCGTGGAAAAAATGTTATTATCTTTTAAAACTCTTATTAATATCACCTCAAGGTGAAATGTGATGAATTTGACAGTGCTCCATCTATTTTAGAAAAAAATATTTCTTTAAACTAAAACATTAATTAAATAAGGCTAAAAGCAATAAAGAAGTTACATGTCAAAGATTTAATTCATCAAGAGTCAGTTTATAATACTATTAAGGTACACAATGAAATTATTCAATAAAACATACTGTAATCTAAATTCAATATTGGGAAATAATATGTATGTATATATATCCCAGGCGTCGTGCGTCCCTCCTAGGCGCAGTGGAGGGATGGGAGGCTAGCCCGGGAGGGACGGGTGGCGGAGGTGGCGCTGCGGCTGCGGGTGCGGCACGCTACGCCAGCCAGCACTGCCTGGTGCACTTGGGTGACCTGGCTAGGTACCGTCAGCAGCTGCGTCTGGCGCACACTTTCTACAGGCACGCACTGGCCGTATCGCCGCATTCCGGACAACCCTACAATCAGGTGAGATTGTTTTGCAGTTTAGATTTCTGCACGTATTTCTTATTTCTGTACTTTATATACTATATTTAGTGGTGTCTAATAAAATGTTTTTGTATTGTATTATAATTAGATTTTAAATAAAAACAAAAAACTGCATTACATTATACATACATACAGCAATCTGTTCATAAGCAAAGGAATTCACAAAATTTGTAGGCAGTCATAGTTTTCTGAGCGTGTGTCGCATAGCGTGCGTTGTAATGTGTGGCAGCTCTCAATTAAGCACAGGTGTGCTGATTAGAGTGCATTTTTCGTGAGAGGAGGGATGCTAATGGCGACTTGCGTCCGATAGTTAATCGCGTACCACGTATTGCAGCTGGCGCTGGTGTGGTGGCGGCGCGGCCGGCGGCTGTGCGCCGTGTACTGGCACGTGCGCTCGCTGCTCGTTCGCGCGCCCTTCCCGCCCGCGCCCGCCAACCTGGCGCGCACGCTGGCCGCCGCCGTCGCCGCGCCCCTCGACAACGGGTACCTCGCTTTTATTTTATATAGAAATAATGAGGAGCTTCTTTTAATATAACTTCTGTTTGAAGAAGTGGGAAGTATGTAATTTGTAATGGTAGTGTGTAATGTAATTTGACACTGAAAGATCTCGATCAAATTCTTGATTATAGACACCTTTTCCCATGACCCACTTGTCGGGTGTTGGACTCGACAAATTGTCGGATGCTCTAACGGCTAGTGGCTAAACATTTTATATGAAGTAGTTCACATTCATCCGTCATCGTTTTTGGTCGGCATCGAGATGTCCAAAACCCGGTAAATGGTAACGAGGTGTTACTAATGCATGCGATGTTGACAGCGACAAGGACAGTCCGCTGTCCGCGCCGCCCGTGCTGGGGGGCGTGTCCGCGAGCGCGCCCGCCGCGCCCGCCCGCCGCGCGCCCGCCGAGCGCATCGACGCGCACTCGTACTGCCACGAACTGCTGCGCGCGCTTCACTACATACACAGCGTCGAGCAGTGAGTATACATTGTGTAAAATAGTTTTCCTTTGAAATTTAACCATTTGCACGAGAACCTATCTAATTTAAATATATACATATTTTTTTACGAATAGTAATGTTTCAGGGCAGCTATAAATGTTATTGAAATGCTGTTTAGTCTAGTGAAAGTAACTAATTACATTTTAAATAACGCTCTAATGACTATAACCTTCTGAGCCACCCGAGACATCGTATTGGGGCGGTTGGAAATACTGACTCTAAGCTCTTATCTTCTGTTTAGTAATAGGGCTTCAGGTAAGGTATGTTATCAATATTATTATTAAGTAAATAATATTATCTTTCCGTGTAGCTTGCCCGACTACATACCCGTTGATTTGAGTCAGTCGCCATATGGCTCGTCGTATTCTGACGAGGGTTTTGGTTTACTTCTTTCTTCCCTTCTTTCGTGCTCACCATGACATCGGCGATCTCTTTAGTGTTGCTGATATACACGGACGGCGGTAGACACGTGCCCTCAGGTGGATCGTCGGCTCGTCAGTCGGCTTGTCTCCATACAAATGTACAATACAACCTGATTCAGTACTGGTCTGTCGTAGGCTGGACACGGCGACGTCACTAGTGGAGAACCTCAACTGGTCGCTGACACCGCTCATCGCCACCGACAGCTTCGACTCCATGACCCTCATCAAGGTAACTCGACTACATTTATAAATATCTACTAAATATCCCAAATATTTGAAGGAGTCGGGAACGCGTTGCACCACAATTGACCTATCTAAGAGAGACGGCTGACCGACAAAGATCTCTCTGCAGTAATATATGTGTCAGTATGTTGAGTAAATAATCGAGTATATTTTAAGGAGGGTTTGTAATAAGTACATAATATAGATATAATTTTTCCTCTATCTGTTGATACATTTTAATTATTGTTGTATTTACAATACCAAAATCATGGAAAAGTCTATGTACTCAGTTATAGAATTAAATGCAAGTTCGGAACATGGAAGTTCGTGTCTTTCTCGAATTTTCAAGAATATAGCCGTTCTTACATACATACGCGGTAGAACATACATAATTGTTGCATGCATGTGTGTGTGTTTGTCAGATGACGTGCGTGCTGATCTGGGCGGTGCAGTCGTGCGCGGAGGGCTACCTGGTGGCGGGCAGCGCGCTCACGGCCGACGAGCTGGCGGCGGCGCGGCTGGCCGACTCGCTGGCGGCCGCCGCCGTGCTGGCGCTGCTGCTGCCCGCCTACACCGGCGACGAGCCGCCGCGCCGCGCGCTGCCCGCCTGTACGTACCTCACGGGTGCACAATACGCTGATATCCCACGAGAGATGTGCGAGGGAGATTATATTTTCCTAGTGTATTAAAGTAATCCTATTGGAGTAATTTTTTTTCTCGCACGCTGCCTCGTTACCTCGCACGTCTCTAGTAGATTTATAGGATTGCGCCTGCGATGAAATTGTATTATAGCTTATTTCGGGCAACAACATTTTGTTTTATATGCAATTTTGAACCATACTTTTACAGAGTCCTGAAATCGTTATGTCATTGCATATTTTAATAAGGCTTGTCCTAAATTGCACCAGTGGACGTGTGACAGTGCACCAATTTTGCATCGCAGTGCACTTCATGTACAGTCGCTTATATGATTTATTAATAAAATTAAAAAAGGAAGAATATGTCTACCAATTCACATTTGACTATAGCAAATATAATAATGTAACTGGAGGTGCAAGTTTAGCAGTGTGTGTCGTTGCGCAGTGAAGGTGTGGCTGCAGTGGCTGTCGGCGCAGCCCGCGCTGTGCCGCAGCGCCGCGTGGCGCGCGCGCCCGCAGCTCTGGGGCGCCATCGCGCACGCGCTGTCCGCGCTCGCGCCCGCCGCGCACGCACTCACCGACAACAACAAGTGTGAGTACCGCTTCAACTATAATGTGGACTCTTATATTATTCTACGATTAAAACAAGAAGCACATTAATCCATACTAATATTATATCTGCGTTCGACAATTGATCAATAATTTTTATAGATGAAATTAACAATAAATATTTTGTGTGTGTACGGAGTCCTAAAGCATTACTATCTTCTTCATTTGTGTCAGTTAATGATATCACCCTGAATCAGCTCGAAGGACCAACTTGATATAGGTTTTGTATTATAAAATAAACAAAATCAATTTTATGTTCAAAAATTAAATAAATGCAAACATTTAAGTAAGTTCGCGGCGAGTGCGAACACGGCTGTGGACGGTTATGACATTGATTCTAAGACTCCATACATATTATATTGTAGTTAATAAAACATTAACCTTCAGATGAGACGGTCCCGCTGCCGGAAGACGAGGAGCTGCAAGGGTTCCTGCCGCTGGAGGAGGGGTTCAAGGGGCTGAAGTTCGCCAGCCGCGCCTCTTGGGACGCCTACAGCGTGCCCGACCTCGAGCCCAACGACGACGATACTGGGTACACTTTTAAACATTGTAATTGAATACATATATAAATACTCTACCATGCAGTACTGCCGTGCGGGTCAAGGGACTACTTGATATTGAGACAAATATTCTATACTCCTTAATATTTTTTTTGTAACATACATTACAGATCACATTCAACATGGAGCATGTAAAATTTCACAATCCTAAGTGCCTGCATTTTCTTATGAAATGTTATTTTTTTGCACGTATTAATGTATGGAAAGCGCAGGAATAAACATACCTGATATACATCCCCTGTTTTGTGATCGTCGTGAATGTATGTGAGTGTATTTAATATATCGTGTTAACTACGATCAACGCACTACATGCCGCCAAAGATAAGAACAAATGGCGTGACGCCGTCAGCAAGTTATCAAATCCAACGAAAGGGAATCACGACCCTCAGTAATGAGGAAAGC
>DWPA01000311.1:0-27524 GCA_018251375.1 Calpodes ethlius
AGTTTAGTTTGTTCCCCTTAAACTGTTGGAAGCCGTAAGGCATTGGACCTCTCACATTGCGGCCTCTTTACCGGGTCCGAAGCTTCTCTGAAGTGCAAGTCTAACATACAAGTGTGCGTGAATCAACTGACTTTATCGAAGCCCCATGCGGCGCCGCGTGTACTTGATGGTTCCCAGACATACTGACATATGATAATTATAGTATATCTCTAGCATCTAGAAAAACAAGCGGTGATGCTGTTACCTCCAATATACTGTTGAATCAGTTATTGCTTGAGGGATTTTCACGGGTATGCAGGGCTTTCATCAATACGGCTTTGTTCAATAATCTATACGTAATCTCTCGATATGTAAGTAGTAATACTAAAATGTGGGTTCTTTTGGACACTTGCTATGTAACTTAAGGATTCTGGATCAAGAGAATACAACGAACATTCGCTCGTGTTTACATTGCTATATAAATTATAATTGAGACACTGCAATCTTGCGGACGGCGAAAAGTCAGCTAAAGTAGTTTTGATTTAAATACTAAAAGTGTGTAGACTATCAGAAAAAAGTCCAAGAAATAAGTTATTCGTTAGTTTCACTCACATATCCACACGCCAAAATAATTTTGAACGTAATAAAGAAACTGTAGCACATAAAAGAAATATTTCTAAATCGAATTGTTTCTGCGGCTACCGACAATGTAGGTCGGAGGGTGTTTCTCTCAATTGAAAGTAAATTGATATCGTATCGACTCCTTTGGGTTTGTTTTTAGTAAATAATTCAACCAAATATTTGGATTCGAATATTGCTACGACTTTCATTCATTGATCTGTAACCTTCGATTCACCTGGGAGAGGTTTTGTCACATTTAAAAATAGTGCTAGTCTCTACCCAAAAATATTGTCTCTTATTTAAATTACACGTATTATATATTTCGTATTTGTTATATTTGATTTCACGAGGACCTTTTTATGTTCCTAGTTCAATATAATTATTCAACTAGGTTAGGAGTGTTCGTGACCGCATAAATTGCAAAAATATATTTGATGGGTGGTCTTGAAATATTTATACAATACTGTTTTTATACTTTTGTTTTATTCAGAAGGTCCCAAAATAATATTGGAGTAGCCCCAAAAAGCACTCATACATTTTAGCCACTTCATAATACTCCACAGGAAAAGATCCTCTTCTCAAGTTCCAACGTATAACACATGTTGAATATTGAACAAATAACATGTAACGGTTTCTTTATCGACGGTAAACAATGTATCTTGCTAGAATAACAGACATTATGAATATTAGACAATAACACAACTACACCAAACTGCAGTATAAATAAACACAATTACATGATTGGGTACTGTCGGGATTAAAATAACAGGTGCAACCCGGTGAACTCCGATACGAGGGACTTGGCGCAACGAACGTAAGAATTTATGCTTCTTTGGTTTACGTAAATAAATAGATGTTTTATGACAAACGTCATTCCTAATTGTTTCTTCTGTTAAAGAATCTGTGATATTAATATCTTATCGTCACGACGGTTTGTGTAATGCAGAATTTTCTTCCAATGTTATGTTATCTATTTTCAAGTCCAATTTCGTGCACTTCGATCTCCTCACCACTCATGTTGTACTAATCCAATAAAATTAAACACAACCGAATTCTTATTAAGCCAGCTATGTATGAAAAATGCCACAGAAAGAAATATATTCTATTAGGCATTAAATGTATCATTTCATTTAGACGACACCCACAAGAATAAAGAAAAGTCATATGAAGGGCATATTGCATAACTTTCAGTACGTGTCGTTTCCATAGACAATGTAGATAATTTATATCACAAGCTGCATTAAGTATGTTTTAATTTTGTAGGTACAAGTAAACAAATAAGGATAAGTGATGACGTATTAACCAAGTGTAAGCAGCATACAGAGTGTAGGCAGTCCTGTTATTGGCAATATTTACGAACCGCTCGGGGGCGCAGCGAGCGCCCGTTTGACTTGTTTGCGTCTGAGCGGCACTGATTGCGCCACGACCTACGACGTTATTAGCAATGTATTGTTTCCTAGTTCGCCGCTATTGATTGACCGCAGTACCACTGGGAAATTCATTTCTACCTCCAGAATTGTTTATCGTGTTCATGTGTGTTTATTGAGACAGCATATTTACGGCCATGGAGTCTTTCGAATTGGCTTCTCGATCATGGTTACCTATTGTACTGATACAGTGTACTTATTGTAGTGCTACCATTCGGCCGTCATCGATTGAACGAGGCGTGGCGCACGTGACTTAAACGCGATGCTTCAGTATTACCATCCTCGTGACACTTTTGCAAGTGTATTGCTGCATTCGTGTTACTTAAATGGCTATTGAGAGCCTTCAGGGGCTCTACCTATTTTTCAGTCCAAGCTGATCCCAATCATTTTGATGTATTTGTTAGATCATCGGCTTAAAAAGTACTCTTGAGATAATTTGGAGCCCTTTACGTCAGTATGCTAAAATAAATGTAGCTGGCAAAGTTGGTGAATTAGAGAACTGGAATATGCACTGCATTTATAGATTTTAATCCCATTGACTTCACAATGCCATCATTTATCAATAACTTAAATAAATACGCTGCATTACCAATAGAAAATGATTTAATATGATGAATAGGTTTTCTGACATTCATGTTGTATTAAACTTCGTAATTAATTGCGCGAGCTCGCCAGTCATGAGGTCTATTAAAATTTAACTCAACAATAAAGAGCAAGTAATATCTTCAATTCGCAGAAAAGGCATGCACATCGCCAACTGTGGTCGCATTCTACAGTTGCGCGCTCTCTGTTCTAGTTCATTTGGTATTCGTTGCTGAATTCCGTTCGCCTGTTGTCTGTGCAACAGGAATTAGCCACAACCTCGCCACTCTGCCGCGTCCGGGCGGCCGGGCGGCCGGGAGCCAGCCGGGGCTAGCCGGAGCCAGCCGGCCAGTCGCTCGATGCTACAACATCGGCTAATCTAATGTCCCGTGCCGCCCTGCAACATCTGTTTAATTGAGCAGCCGGTTACTGAGGTAAGGGGAGCAGTCCAATCCGCAACTTGTAGCTAGCCGCGAAGCTGCCTAATAGACGTTATCTTTGCGTTTTTTTTTTACGTTTTCTAATCATACCGTGGATTCCATCGAAGCAACGCGTTAATGTAATGAGATAAATCAACATCCCCGTTCTTACCAACATTGTTATGTTTAAAGAGACCTCTGACCTCGCCCGTCTGACTCATCGCTAGCTTCTGTGTTACGTGATAATGCTTATTTTTTCTAAATAAAAGCTGGAGATATCTTTTCCAAAAACACTGCCATTACGTTAAATTAATAATTTTAACACCGCTGCGGGTCCAACAAAACAAAACAAACCAAAAGCTAATTAATTTGGCCGGAGTAGCAGCTCCACACCACACACCGCGCCGTGTCCGTTATTATAACATTAATTTATACATTAGGAGCTCGGACTCGATGCGTCACTTGTGTTTATTTAAGGTGTTACTTTGTTAACATAATGAGCACTTAATCTGTTTGCTCCAGTTCAGAAACGAGGTTTATCGACGCGTGTGAACTGTGAATAAAGGTTTACGTGTATATCATTTATAACTTTATGCGATATATAAAGCTAAACGACGTAATTATAACACGCCGTAGGAGACGGTCGGGCGTGTGCGGGGTACATAAAGAGTTGTTTCATCAGTAATCTTGAACACGTTAAAATGCATACATGGACCATAAAAGGACTCTTTAAACGAATACCCGCCTTTTTCATCGCGATAGACTAATTTGGAGTTTTATAGAGGCATTAAACAAGCGTTGAAGGTAGTAAATTTTCCTCGGCGAGCGGTCGTACAGTTATGGGAATCGGGTTCCGTGATAAAGAAAACGTTAAAATCGAAACCTCCGCGTGTCACCGTACTCACCATTCTATTCGTCGTTTATTGCATTTGGTGTGTTGTTTACAATTAAGGTTTTATTATACAATGATACAAAAAATATACTTGGTTGTTTTTGAACATCATAATTACGTTATTGTCAACGTTTTTACTTTTTTTATATAGTTACAAACATCGTCACAGATTTAAGGATTTTCCAAGAGTCCATAAGCCTTAGTGTATGATATTATTTTACCAGAGATATCTATATATATTTTTGAAAACAACCGTTAGTAAATTTCGATAGTATGATGTGGTTAAAATATATCTTATCTGTGTGGTTTCTTTGGTTTTGTAAGTAAGGTAAGGGTGAGGCTGAAAAACGATAACCAGGTTGACTATCTGATGCTGAAGGTCTAACTACTGTCTTGGCAAAACTGGATACCCGGCGTTAAAGAAGTGAAAGGTATATGTTCGAAGCAATATTACAAACTACCAAGTTAATAAATTATAGTAGAATTATATTTCAGTTATGGCCAGCTTGGGAGATAACATAAAAACTATTCACGGATCAAGATCAGCACTGAGCAAGTCCTCAATGTGTGAGATAAATAACATATACACACAAACAAATACACAGACAAATAAACAAACACTCGCACACGCTCACAAATAAAATGACAAGCCTTGTATAGCTTTGGTTTTGAATGAAAATAGTTTTAAAATAATCTGGAATTTTTATTACTTTTTTAGATTTACATAGATCGTTTACTGTAAAGGATGTCCCAACAACATAATAAGTTATTTTACCACACGTGATCGAAAAACATTTTTTTTTCTTTTTTAGATGACACTATAATCCCCATGCGTCATACGGAACCTACAGATGACGCGTCCTTTGACACTTGGCGTTGTGCCGTTCTTTTTAACAGCAATAATGGTTGTGCGACAATTTAGCGCCCCCGAGCTCCGACACGGCGTTAATCACGTGAGCTTCAATGATATGTGAAATTCAAGTCTTTTTCAAATTGTACTACGTTCATTGCAGTTTTTAACAGAGCACTCCATTGCTAATACTAATTATTGCACTATACTTTATAATACAGGCAAAGCTGTTTGATTACGATTTTATTCATTACTAGCTGATGTCGCCTGCGGGTTTACACACGTGTGTGTAAATAACAGCAATAAAAATGTTTCCATTATTGGTTGTCATACAATGCGTAGGGCATTATTAAACACTTCCTTTAAATCTTACATATAAATCTGAATGGATCTTCCCACAGAAATGAGATTCTTTTCGCAAAGGAAATTATCCTTTGGTACTCGTCATCTTCTCAACTACCTCCATATCAAAAAATATATAATAAGGATGTTCCGTAGTATCGTGAAAGAAGGACAGACAAACGAACATGCTGAAGTGCATTTATAATATTAATTTAGATTACTTCAAGTCTAATGTTTCGGCACTTATGAACTAATGCTGGTTTTTCTAACAGGAGATAGTAAGGGATGGGATTGAAGTGACATACCTCGTCAGCCTCCTACAGAATAGGTTGACAACGATGTTTCTAGTAATATGGTAGTCTGTAACGATGCTTACTAAACTTTTATTTTGTTTAAAATGACGTGAACATTATTAATTGTCGACGTGAGAAGCTTTTGTCGGTTCTACAAGTGTCGCTAAAGGAAATATACTTTGACTAAGGGCCCTTTAGAAGATGGAGCCACATTTAAACTATTCATGTTCATTCGACCCTTTAATTTTTGGGGATCGGAGGCTTTCAGGGCGAGAGTGCTTAGTGTCCTAGTTTACTATGTAAGTCAACTGAGCCGGTATATTTTAATTTAATTTTTTTACATAAGATTTATCATACATATTACGAAGTTAAACCAGGCTGTGAATGCCTGTGAGAAAAACAAAACCTTCGTAGCGGAACAATAAAAATAAATCATGAATATTAGAATAATTAATTTAAACCGTTACCTAATTACGCCGGCCCTGCCGCACGGCCGCACGGCGCGGCGCGAATAAAAACGAAAAAAGAAACACTTTGAAGTATTTTAATTTTTGCACAAAACCATCCTCACGGTACTTAAGAATCGGCTAAGTGTGAATCGGAACGCGCGTGGAGTGCCGTAGAAACTTTGCCTTGCCGGTGGAAGATCTTTGGATAAAAAATTCTTCACCCGCGATTTGTGGGTTACTCACATTTTATTATTTTCATTCTGAGAGGTAGCGGCAGGCTATTTAAAACCTAGGACACCATCGTTCCGGCTTATATTTAAAATCTCATTACAGTTGGTTATAATGTGTGACGTTTACGTAGTCATCCATTTTAAAAATATGACGTCCCTTGATTTCTATAGAGACCGTGTGACATGTACTGTTCCCCGAAGTGAAGCAGGATTACTAGTTGTACTCGTATGATAAATAATGCGGCGGTTAAGTAGCGTAGCCGTGGAACCCTAATTAACTGAAGCTGCACTGTCCATAACAATGACAGGGATTGTACAATCCCAACCTTTTCACGAGCGATCCCTCGTAATAATATGTTTGCAAGGAGGCCGCGTGAAATATTAAATTATAATTTGTGTTCCCTGAAAACAGATGTGCATAATCGGACTACGGAGCGCGACGGGGTTGTGATAGCTTACGTGGAATGAAATGTAAACTCGTGTTGAAATATCGAAGTAAACAGTTTTTATTTATGTCGTTGCAACAAAAAGTGACGGTGCGAAGCTTTCAAACTCTTGTACTCCGTGTAATTATTGCCATTACAAAATCATAGCGACAAACGGCGAGAACGGACGTTTGAATTGGAACCCGCTGCTGCGCTGTCGTAAAAATTTTGTTTGTGTTAAATTTTTAGAATACGAGTAGGTTATCTATTTTTGTAAAAGCATTGTCATCTCCAATTATAATTACGTTGGTTTCAGTATTGTAATCTTAGAATAATTACGTTTAGGATTGCAATAATCCTCGAAAGACGAAAATATTGCCATATATGGGATAAAATAACTTTCCCCATTTTTTTATAATTACAGGTCAAGTATCACTTTCCATTGTCAAAATAACAATTTGACCGCTTGTCGGCGATCGTAAATACACGACATTAGAACACACGTACATATGAGCTACGATTCACTTTTTCATATTACGACCTGGCGTTAAATTTTGTACATTGAAAGATTTTGAATAAGTCACATTATCTAATCCGTAGGTATAATATTGGTCATTGACTGCTGACTCTCATGCATCAGGGCTAGAATCTGCTTTTCTTTTCATTAGATTATTTTTGGATATAAAGCTTATACTTTTCCACCGCTACTCGTAACTCCCGCTATAATCAAGATGATACATAATACCCGACTGTTAATAATTAACGATTATGTTTAGTACGGCGAGGTGAGGTGAGGTTACTTCGTCAGTATCTAGTATCCGCTACACCGTGTCACCCGCTCGTAACGGTGAGCCCCGGCGGTGTTATCAACGCTGAGGTATGTAGATTTATGAGCAAAACTTTTGTTTGTGATGGCCACACCGCGATAAGCGCGGCGCGACAAATTGTGAACATCGGTGCGGTGGCGTGCTAACAATGTTCTCATTGATATATAAGTAGGCGGGACTTGCAGTTCTGAGGGTAACGGTGGTAAAAGTACACTGTACCCTTCATTAGCCTCAAAAACTTATTACACAGAAATACGACCCATAAAACTGTTTTCGTAACTGATTTCGTAAGTAATTGCGTGTGACGCGCTCTCCTTCAGGTAGCTTCTCATGGCACTTGATTTTGGATGGAATGTACTAAGTAAATAAATTTTGAATATAATTAGTTATATACTGTTCTTCACAAAAGCTTAAAAAAAGATGCTTTATGAAGGATACAGTATGAAATATCGAATATCTTAAAACATAAAGATTTTCTACAGATAAAATGAATAGACAAGACGTTTTGCTGTCAGTTCAGAAATATTGATGTGTTCTCCTAAAAGAAAGACGTTCAGAACTTTCCTCTATTTGATATCATTGAATAATTCATAAACGTTCTGTAATTATGTCACAGGAAACCGAGAGTAGTGGAGACGTTGAGCAGTCAGATTAATGTCAATATTTCTGAATTCAAGTCACTTTTATATTTCTAACAGAAAAATCAGTATTCATTTTTGTCTTTAGAACTGAAATATTAAATGATCATTTATATACATACTTTGTAACGATCTTTAATATGGAAGTTGTATTGATAACGAGCCGCAAACATCATCAAAACCGATTGACGTTTTGACGGAGTCTAGATGGACGAGCACTTCTCTGCTGACCGCCGCCATGCTAAGACGAATCTAGAAATTGTCTTTCAACTTATTCATCCAAGTACTGTGTGCTTCTCACCAAATCGTCCACGCTACAGGTTCGAAGAGGCTTCGCTATATGTAAAATGTTAATGTTTACCAATAAAATACTGTATGTAATCGTGTCTCCTAAAGCATTGTATATAATCGTGATCCGCTACTTTGTTTTGAGAATGCAATTCATCACGAAAATGATAGTCACTTTAGAAATCGATTAACAAATGCTCATATCAATCTTTTCTTTCGCGTCACAAAGAAGTGGCTTCGGGGCTGCGATCGGCAAATTGTTAAAGCTTCAAAACCCATAAACGAGTCACGTTCGGTGGATACGATACGATACGAAGCCGGGCGGCGATCAATCACACGCACGTCACTAGGAGGAGGATAAATTTCGCATAACGAACGTCAGACAATAAATTCGAGATAAAATTCGCATAATACACGATTGAGCTCCTTTATGGGAATAGATGTGCGGCATAATGTTCTTGTAAATCGACTTGTCATATTGCTACGCTTTAGGAGCGGCTCGTGTAACTCGCGCGGAGGTGATCCTTATTACGGCTGTACTGACATCAGTATTTATTGCTGATGCTGCTTTTAGCTCATTTGAATAAAGAGATTGTTGTGAGGTAACGCTATAGTTATTTTCTTTATTATTTATGTATTTAAAGTCAATCAACACAGGATACAGAGTAATTACTCTTTCTTACTCAACTTATCTTAAATATGTGCTCCTGCAGTTATTGATTTCAGTTTTCGCTTTTATTATAATCAATCGCCATTTCCCAAGTTCTATGCGGAACAGATGCCAGTACTGCTGGTGGTACATAAGATAAGAGTACGATTGAGACAATAGAGCGAGACGGAATGTATAGGTTATCGAACGGATGGCAGGTTATCTTTCTGGTATCCATGAAGTGTCTCCTGTCAAGTGTACTTATTTACTGTCACAGTCTCACCACGTAACGCCACGCCACGTGCTTTTATGGTTTACTTTACTGGCATTTAGCTGAGTCTGAATACGATCCATTTAATTAAAAAAAAACGATATCTTTATGTCCACACAGACAGCCCATGCCAGATATGCTATTGAATATTAATCAAGTAGATTTAGTCTTCGAATTCTAAACAACTTAAATCCTGACCAGGTCTGTCGTGCTCAAAATATTATATAATCCAAATAACCTCGTTAATGTAGCCGTAACTGAAGTAATCTTTTAAGTTTGTAGATTTGCTTGATCCTCAAAGTTACTTATAACTATACGCGGTGTGAACTTGTAGTAATGTAGGTAGGTACATTATTAATTTAATATTCCACTGCGATATCTTGTTAATAAATTATCCTTATGATTAGGTTTGTGCATGTGTAATTCATCCAGCCGGCCTCTCGATATCTAATCAGATAATTTCGGATTACGGAGAATTAGCTTTGAGTCCGTTAGTACTTGTCAATCAATTGCGCATTGATTAGTCCGCTATTAATTATAAAACGATAACGCAATTACTGTTAATTCGACTGGTTCACTGGATATTATGATTTGGGGGTTTATGAGGTTTCACCGATCCTAGGATAGACCACATGCGTCGATTTAACTTTAACTGTGGAACATCATATTGACCAACAGCTGAGATACCTATGACGATAGATCTCTCCGATCACAAATCCTGACGATATGATTTTGTGATGATAAGACTGTTACTCGCCTGGGCACCTCAAGTATATTCTGCCCTGAAGTTCTCGTAGAATAAGTCTGTTCTTATCCGGTAATGCATCAAAGATGCTCCTGATACTGTAAGAATGGTTAAGTAGTGGTGATCATTTGAACATGTCAACCAATGGTTTATTATCACATGGATTGGTTCAAGTTGAAGTAATCACGATTCAGTAGGAATACGATGTGTTCATTACAAGATAGTTTGATTTTAATTCTGATTTCATGTTTTATGGATTATGAGGTATACATTTAGATTCCAATAGCATAGTAGGTGAATTGAAGGTGAAGCATAGTAGGTGTATTCTCCTGATAATATTCTTCGGAGTAATAAGGGTAATCATTTCTCTAAGTCCACAACTGCTCAAAGCATCCCGTGATGCTGGCGCGGTGCCAACGTTTCACTGATTGTGTCTATTATTGACCGAAAGTGTGTTTAGTTAATCTACTACGTACCCTTAATGTAAACGATGAGATCTTTGATTACGAAGCGATTTGATTTGAATGTAACTGGTCGTATTAATGCGGTGAAGAATATCCACGCTAAGCCCATGGCGTAGACCTGGATGTTATCAATATTGACACTAGCTGGGCTTCCTACTAGGTGACAGGGTATCGCGTAAGTATTATCATCAATAGTATTATTAATAACATGACTAATATTCTTGTGAATCTTGCCCTGGCTCGACTCTTACTTAAATCGGCCAAAAGTTGAGATGTTTCGGTTGGAGCCTTGAGAGTCAGTACTGTCTTCCTTAATTCTCTCTCCTTTTTTTGTCTGGCAACGCATTTGTCTGGATGCCTGTATTGAAGACGTCCATGGGCGGTAATGACCACTAATAATTAAGTGTCTCATTTAGAAAGTTTAGTTAGTTAAGAAGGCTAAATTTAGAAAGTTGATTTAGTTGTACCACCGTCTACGTCGTACTTTTCTTACAACTGAATCTCCCCTTACAATAAATGAAGTTTAGGGGCATGTCAGAACTATGCAGTAAAATGAATAACAAGCAACAGAAAACATTGTTTTAAAATATTTTTATTACCTTTCAGTAAGCGAATTTCCCATATGTCGCTAGCGTGTACTTTTGCAACAGACCCGGCTCTGCTATCAAAGCCGCCGCTGCGCGAACAGCTCGCGGCGTGCATCACGCTAACGAACTTGTACGCATGACTTATTAATTGCCCAATTTCCGTAAATGAACAACGTTTACCCCGCGGATAGAACTCGACCTGACCTAAAAAAACATAATGTTTTAATCCTATATCCTACATCCAATGAAAACGCTTCGAGGCCGGTTCTCCACATACAAACAAATTACTCATCATCTTTTTATATTGATACTTAGCCATAGAGCAGAAGAACGACGCGGAAACTACTAATCATTGCCTTGGACATATACAAAGCTGTATTGTCTGTTAAAACTAATAAGATCTTCTGTCTCGAAAATTAAACTTAGGACCGAGGTATATTTGATGCTGATTCTCTTCTGCCTTTTACATTATTTGAAGACAAGGGACTGTTAAGCCAACTGTGAAGATTTCGCCAGCACTGTTATTGACGTCAATCACACGGCATCCCTGTTCACTATATCATAATCACCGGTTTACGGATCTAAAGTAGCTACGTACGAACCACAACTCGTAAGTGCTCGATGGTTAAACAATGGGTACAAGTTCAACACAACACAGAACTAATATAAGAACGATTACTTAGTAACCGGAACCATGCCGACGTCGACGCGAGCATTCGGCGGTTGTTCAGCTTCGTCATACAGTAAACATAAATCAAAACTTTGTCTACGGCTCCTGCTTTATTACAACATGGCTGTGGAGCGGTGGCAGCGTGCTAGTTGCTTTGTATTGGGTATCGACGTCTACTGCTGTACGCGCGGCCTCAGCGTTAATTATCCCCGTATTGACAAGCTACGTGGTCTCACAGTCAAATAGAAAGAAAGGATCGACTGTTTATATTTCCATCTACTTCACTCTAGTTTCTGCAACAATGCCAAAGACAAAGATGGGAATACGAATATTTGATTATTTATTTCTACTCTGTGTGACGTCATAGTAATGTTTGTGAATACTTGAGTTTTCTAGTCACTGGATTTGAAGCTCTGGTAACAAGGGACGATGTAGAACATCTGTTCACAGATCGAATTCTATATTTCAATACCGTAAAGTTGAAAACAGGGTTCTTAAGTAGAACAACACATCAGTGATACTTTCTACGACGTGACCACTATCCCCTTAGGACACTTGTGATAAACTTTGAATAGGACGGTAGGAAGGACTGTACTTAGCAAATCCTGTCAGTGTTAAGTGTTAATAAGAATATCAATTTGTTACTATTCGTAACAACAGGACGGTAGATACTAGGACTGCTAGTGTATGTAAGTCACTAGTTATTAAGTACAACTAGTTAGTATATATTAGTAAATGACAATAGTAGGCGGTGATACGGTGATACCTCTGCGGGAGAACTTATGCATGAGTCCTACTAACTACATTCCTCAATCGTAGACGCTTTTGTAGGTTTTGTACTTACATAAAAAATATAAAAATAAACGAATATATTCCTGCTGTCAGTGTGATATCCCGGCAAATGCATCCATTCGATGTTCCCGTGTGTACTTAAAGTGGTAATTAATCTAATTGATGCAGAAACATAAACGGAGCTCATAGAGAAAAATAGTCATCGTTAGCGACACGGCGACGAGGTATATGTACATAGGTACCTAATGTATATGAAGTGTATTCGGACTGTCTAAAACTCATAAGTATTAATACGTATTAAATCTGCTTACGGTAAGTCCTAGGAACAACTTTCCCACAAGCTAAGAATATTGTTGAAGTTTTCTTTGTCCCCATACCGGAGTCCACAAGTTGTCGAGTACTTTAGCTGTACAATAACGGAGCGGTAAGTTTGACGTTATATCGAACTAATACAGTGCCGTGCCACTTGGTAACCGCGCCGAACGACGACCGAACCATGTAGCCACGTGCGACGCTCACTCATACTTAACGCTCCTAATAATCTACTGTTCAAAACATCTTATATGAACAAGTACTCGTACGTCTCTGTGTAAATGGGAAAAAACGAAATACTTCACCTCCTTGTCCTCTGCTTATCAACCGACTTTTTTCCTTTGTTGGTAGTAACCCGAACCCCACCTGAACCCCGTTAGAACCCGAAAACCCAGTAATCTTATCTGATTACTAGCACTAATGTTGTCATCTCATTGTACTTAATTTATTAATATTATTGTTAGAGTACCATTTTTTTTAATTAATTGAACCTTACACTAAATCAAACTCCACTAATAATTATTAGAAAGTAATTGATGTGTTTGTTGGCCATTAATAACCAATCATGAATAATCTTTAGAAAATATGTGAACTGGAGCCATCGCTGGATAATTATGATATTGATGATGATTTATGAACATCGAGCCATTGAATTCTTTTAGATATGAAGTTTTAAGTACTCTAGAACATATAAATTAAAATACTAGAATTGTTAATTTGGAAGTTGCTACTTATTAAGATAAATAAATAAATATTTCTTACAAATGTTCTTTGATAGTAAGAAGTTGAATGTGCGTGTGTGTGTGTGTGTGGCGTTTTCTGTAATTTAAAGTAAATTCAGACCGGGACGCACACAGTGTCAAATATAAAAGTACCGATAGCTTTCGTAAATTAAAAGAAATATATCGAACTCGTTAACGAAAAGTGATTTGGAAGTTGATTCCCAAGTTCCAAAGGGTTATAAGACGTAACCTGAATAGACTTACAGTTTGGCATTGTTGCTTTTCCCCTTTCATGGACCTGACCGTTGCCCGGGGACGTTGACAAATTTCTTTCTTTTAGATACTCGATAGATCTCCCCGGACTGCGTACATTAATGTGCATTTTCAGCAGCACCTGCCTGTAATATCTGAAAAGTAATGTCAGATTTTTTTATGGTTAATTCTGGTTCTATGTTTAAACACCATGAACATAATATAACTATATTTCCATAGATACATTCTAGGATACACCTTAAATTTATATTTTACTAGATGTTGCCCGCGACTTCGCACGCCTGTGTGAGAAGTAAATAGGTCAATAAAAAGGTTGTCAATTTCTTTCTATCACTGGCAATGCTTTGTTGTTGGATACTTGCTTGAATTTGGCTAAAATATACATCGTAATGGATCTTCCCACAGAAATGAGAGGTTTATTCTCAGGCAAAATTAAACGTCCTCCCAATTTTCTCCAAATCAAAAATCATACCACAGCGACGCTCCGTTGCGCCGTGAAAGAAGGACAAACAAATAAATACACTTTCGCATATAAAATATGTGTATGGACGACAAGGCCGCATGAGTTGATCGGTTCTGAAACCGGCACCGCTCAGGTCTAAACAAGGCAATATAAATATTATTTTCTGTAAAAGTATTTTAGTTGTTCTCAATGTTATTGCGGTAGATAAATCTCTGTCTTAAATCGATCTGGACAGAGCGCCTCCAATTAAGTTATACCACCTATGGAGCGTCATAATAATAATTAGCATATATATTATAAAATCGAAAATTTAAAGTGTCGCAAACGTTAAAAGATTATAATTGTGAAGATCACGTTACCAGTAAAGACGGTTACAGTAGCGATTGCTAACTACCCGCTGTATTGAAACAGTTATAAACATAAATCATGACCCGCAGCCCCCGCGTCCCCCCGCACCGCTCTTCCGACCTCGTTGTTTGCGCTCCGAGTTCTATTTAATAGTTAGTGGAAGTATCAGTTCTGAATTTATGTACATAATATATTCAAAATGAAATATTCATCGTAAATAATAATGTTCCAAATACGTTTACTTAGAAATTTATCGCTATTGTCAGATCACTATCATTTGGGCTGACGTGGCGTATTGTATTGTTTTCTGCCACGGTATTATTCATCAGCTCAGCACTCGCTACCGTTTAATATTACGATTTTTTGCCCAATTATTCACCTTTTCTCCAATCTTTCATCCGCTCCCGTCCATAATTGCAGTCCACGTTCACATTTGTAACTCTTTCACTAACAGAACGCACGTTCACGTTGGGTTCATGGAAAATCCGAATACCTAAAACTAGTGCAGATGTTAATTTTCTTCATTTCCCTGAAACTAGAATCGAGTGGAATATCATTTGACTGAACATTTCAGTAGTTGGTATTGAATATATTATAATAATATTAGTTTTCGTTACAGGAAAAGTGGTCTTAAAAACCGGCATTATTTATTTATTTATTTAAGGAAAACTTACAGCTAAAATTACATAAGCACAATTACAAGTTAATATACATATAATATTTTAATTAATTAATTTAAATCTAAGGATATATATTCAAATTTAATTGAAGGTAAGTTATTTCCAGGGCGATGTTGGAATCCTGGACATGGTCCGTCTAGGTGCAAGGTTTCTTCTTATTACCTACAACAGTTAGAGCGTCAGAGGAATACAAACAGAAATTGTCAACTTTCGTAGTATTAGCATCCAGTTGTGTTTGTTGTATCTGATATGGACTTTTTATAACTAAAATATCTTAAGTGCGTTTTCACTCTTTCAGGTCTGGGTCTGGGTCGAACAGTTACGAACGTTCCCACCACCACGCACCACTACGCACTACGCACCACACGTATTTTGGTCGTCGTTTTATTTTCTACAGCATTAGTATTGAGTATGAGTGGTGCAAATTAGGAGAGCCCTATGTCTAGTAGTAAACCTCTAAGGGCTGATAGATAGATAGTGGCTTCAATATATTGATGGCTAATAGGCCACGGGTCTCTTCTCTACCTACAGCATGAGGAGATCAGCATGCTTCTCTAATGCGAATTGGTAGAGGGGTTAGTGGCAAACCCATTTTATCGAAAGTATTTAAGACCTGCGACATAGCTTAACGACTGTTATCTAATAATAACACACCGGGATCGATGGTTCTACGTGCACTTCGAAGCATGAAGGCGTTTACAGATTTCACCACCATCGTTCACCCATCCAACTATCGAGCGCACCCGCTGCTGCTTATCTTCAATCACTGACTCCAATACAAGCCGCATGGCTACCAGCACATACGTATAGGTATTATATAATAGTCTATTCACAAATATTACGTCGACAAATTTCACAAATGCAACAGAGTATAAAAAAGATTGCAGTGCATTGGTTTTAAAAGCAGTGGAGCGTGCGGACTGATACTCCCTGTTGAAATCGTGTGCGGCGGCGCTGGCCGCGGCGCAACAGCTGCTGTGAGGGGAAATTTAAACTGGGAAATAAACATTGTGAGTGTTATGTTTAAGTACCTGCGAAACCAAGTTTTCTGTAGTTGAGAGTGTTATCTAGCGCCTGTCAAATTAAATTAAATCAATTGCTTCAATTCAAAATTGTGTCTGCTTGTCCTTCTTTTACAAAGTAACGGAGCATCGTTATGGTATGATCGTTTGGAGATAGGAGGACGAAGAGTGAGAGTGAGAAGATCGCGAAAAAACATCTTATTTCTGCGGAAAGATCCAATAACACATCAACTTAGCGCACTACATGTAATATTAAGAACGTAGAAGAGTTACTCGTGTACATCAATATATTATTCACAGCCGGCTTTTAGTAACATTTGGCTTGGGAACATAACAGATAATCGGCAAGATTAACAGACACGTCTTGCCCACGTATGAGTCACTGCACGTCAAATCAAGGAATGTACCCTGGCGATGTTAAGACTTGGACGATTCATCATAAAGTCGAGCGGCTACTTGAATATTCACGTGTTTGGTGTTAGGATTTCGCAAAGCTCGGGCTGTCACCGGTGGCCTGCCGGTACCTGCCTGTGCGCTTAGATTACAACTGACGATCGCTGTTCTAGTACATAGCAATTCTAGTCGCGGCTTTGTGGCCCGAGGCATGTAATATCACGTGACGTATTCATGGGAGGGGGGAGGATGTTTAAGAGTCTCCTTCTTTCTTCCTTCTCTTCTCATCTTTAGCTCGCAACTGCAGCTCGTTAGTTCGTTTGTCAGCTATATATGAAAAAAAAAACAAAACAATGACCAATTGTACGATATTGAAAACGACTCAGTTACTATAATCCCAGGATTAGTGCGCGGTGAGCGTTGATTTAAATTTATTATTCCATGTTGTAAATTAAACCTTCCGTTGACGAACAGTGTTGTCGCAGTTTCATATTACAATTAATAAAATAAGCGTGACCGATGAGGTTCATCCCCGAATTCCTGAATAATTGTACGACCGACCGCGAAATAATTAATTGTATAATAATGGATAAATAATGATATTTACACCGCAACTACGACAGCGCCGACTCTTATTGCCCGGGGAATGTTTAATTAAATATTAACACTTTAATTATGAAAGTAATTGATAACCGTAAGTAGCGTTTCGTTGAAGAAACGGTATAACAAATTTAATAACATTCTATTAAACATAATTAATAGGCATTCAGTAATTAAATTAAAAAAAATTAAGAGATTTATAAAAATGTTGTCAAGGACAATGTTATATAGTCTTTGTTTAAACAAAAAAATAATACTATAAACAAATAACAATCAAAATAATAACAATACCTCCTGTATTCACACGCAGCAGAAGTTAAACTTTCAGAAAACTGAACTTCTAAGGAATGAGACGAAAGCAAAATATCAGAAGTAAGATAATTTGGATGTAAGATTATTATGAACTAAATATATTACGTTAGCAGTTTTAAGGGGTGACAGTAGGCGAAGGGGGTAGTTCCTATATAAGCCTGATGGTGACGTCTAAGTAACACTCTTTTAATACCATTGGCGTGTGGAAGCTATGCTTGTCGCTACATCGGTGTAGTCTGAATATTGTCACTGCTTTTTAAAATGAGGTTTTATGTTAATAAAATTGTTTTTTAATTGAACTATCTCTTCTGACCCATAAATTGACCACGTTTAACATATTATGCTGTATACAAGTGCAGAACGTTCAGATGAGAGCAAGTTTTAAGCAGAGCAATATACTCTATGGTTTATACTCACTATACGACGCCTTTTGTTTTGGTTCTACTTGGCAACATGCAGACACACATAAACACACATTATGTACGTTTTAATAGACACAAGTGGGAAGACTACGAACTACCGCACGAAGAGGAGACCGAGATAATAAGACCATGTACGCATAATGTATTCCGTCCCATTCTATCGCAGATTGAATCATTATAGATGTAAGCGTTGGTCTCTTTTCAGTCGTTTTTTCGTTTCATCGAGTTTTGAATCACAGCACAGCTAAATAATTTTCACTAAAAATATATACAGTTATAAATAACTCGATAATAGTAATTATCTCAGTAAAAATATTGTTAGCATTAAAAAATAAATAAATAATATATAAAAAACTCACGCATACATTGTCTGTGCTATGACGCCGTTTAAATGACTCGCGTCCGGCATAAGAAGTATCATTATGAGTATGTATAAACGTAAATGTTTTATTTCCGCAATTAATGACAATATAATGACTCATATGACCATGACCATGAATGGTTCATATACACATAATCACATTGTAATCATACAAATCCTCTTTAAAAAAATACTATTCCACTAATTTGAATTACCGATCAATAGTGTCAGTACTGATACGACTGAATGAAGATTCTTGGACTGTTTAATAAAGTCTTAATTAACTTTAGGTATTGTTATTAAGCTAGTATTAGTCTACTTTGCAACAATCCACGATTAAAATGTATGACGGTATATAGTTTAAAGCATGCGTGGTACCTCCCTCCCTCACACAAACGAAAGCATGCACTGCAATAAATTAAAGTATATACCAACAAACATACCACCACCAACACGTGTTTCGCTCCGAACCGGAGTATCATCAGGGTAAGTTGACTCTAAAATGGTTAGTCGCTAAGTTGGCGACTAAGTTAGTCAACTTATTTAATTAATTACTTAATATTTATTTACTTAATAACTTAATATATAGTATATACCGTCATACATTTTAATCGCGGAATGTTGCAAAGTAAACTAATAATAGCTTAATAACAATGGATTTCCGCAAAGTAACGCCTCATACTATTAACTATTTTAGGTATTGTTTTCGATACTACGATAAATGCATTTTTATTTCAATAACCAATTAACGAACAAACGATATAACCAATGGTAAGAAATCGATGACAGATGCACTTCCAATAAAAAAATGATATGCTATAGACAGTATTGGCTCTTTAGACATTAACCAGATCGAGAAGTCATATGGCGGCTGACTGGAGCTTACTTCAAAGGACACACACCAATCTATCTTTGAACCACTCGACACTGCAAACTTGATGGAGACTTTTATTATAATGTTTCTAAATAAAAAGTGGAATGACAGCTCTGACACAATTTTGACACAAATGATTGAATGACGAAGGGCGCGTCGCGTTTCGTCGGAAGGAAAGCAAATTGGAAAAGAACAGCCCATTTAGGAGACCCTTTCATCTGTTACCTCTTTTATTGTATCCAGAACCTCCGTCGGAAATAATTTAATTTCTTGCGAGATGAACGAAAACAAAGTGATATCCGAAAAGGAGCTTTTAGACGCCATAAAAAGTCTTTTGAGGAAGAGCGGTCATTTGAATAAATTTGAAGCCGAGGTAAGATCCTTAAGAAGTTTTGCGGTATACTGAGAGGTATAATTGTTTTTTTTGGATTTTGTATTCTTCTCAAGTGTAGGGTTAAAAAGTTAAATCTGACGAGATTACAAGAAATATATATGTATATAAATTTGTGAATTGATTATGTTTCAAAGATAATTTATTACAATCTTGTGGGGTACTTTACAAGTTGAACCTATTAGCTAATAGAGGAATGGGGGAAGGGGCAATTGACTTTAACCAAAATTTCTAAATCGAAAAATAATCTTCACATATTTATAATATTTTGAAAGACCTGTCTAAAGATTCTCCGAGTGATTAAACAAATGTATATCTACGTTTAGGTGTAGGGAGGTACACGAAAAGAATTGTTATTTTTACTACAATACTCGTATAATATAATAATGCCAAACTGTAGCAGTTTATTACGATGAGTTCCAGCAAAGCTGCAGACCGATGGGCCGACAAACGGATTGAAGATGACGAAACTATAACATAAAAACGCAATATTAATGCATGGAATAACATACGAAAACGATTGTTTTGTAACAGTTTTACAGACATGCTCCGATGCTCGCGCTCGAAGTTTAATCCCAATTTACGACGATTGCGACAAAAATAAAACCATGCGAAAGTCAGCAGACCTTCGACCCCAATTACTCAGTACCCATTCTGGTAATCCTTGATACAAAATCATAATCCCGTAAACGGATTTGTTAAGCGAGGATTACCTTCTAACCTGAAACAAATTGAGAACGGCCGCGACCGTGAGCCAGCTTTTTATCGAATGCTCGTATGTCACGTCGGAGAAGCGCAGTTAGCATTAATTAATCGCTCTAATCCGCGTCCAATCTAACCGTAGCGCTGGAGCATCGGTACTTACGATGGGACGTCGGTGACGTTCAACGAACTTCTAAAAGTTTCTCTCCTAATCGTAGAGCGACTACATTTTAAGAACCGCATTGCAAAGATTCAAGTAACCCCCAACGGTTTTAAGTTTTGCAGTAACGTTCCTCCCGCGTGTGCACTGATATCTTAATATCGTTAAGTTTGTGGTTCTGCATAAGTAGACTTGGAAGATTTCATCCAAGTATTTATAAAGTACTAAAGTAAAGTGTATAGGGCGAAGTTGTAATTGATTTACGAAAAATAGTATTATATTTAGATTCATTATTGGCTACAACTCCTTCAACGGACAACTACAGGACATCGATCTCTCCTTATAGCTGAGAAGTGCAGAGTGTAACGTGGTAGCACGTTACTCCAATGTGAATCGGTAGGTTTTAACTATAACAACCAGGATCAACGAATTTTCGTGTCCTCCAAAGAGCAGAATATCTACTAGCGGAGTCCCTACCATTTAACGATTGCGCCTCAATTACCTAACAAATTGAGTGTTATACGACGTAATGGCCAGGCCTGTTCATGTCAAAAAAACACGATTTATTTTCTAAGATGCAATGACCTGTGATTTTAGGTGCGATAGTCGATGCAATCTATCCGCTGTACCCGTAAAGCGTGGGTATAAAACGCTGATAAACAAGTTCACGGAAAATGTAATAATTGCAATACTATTTCTGAGGATCAGTTATTCCAGTAGAATCAACTACTTTCAAACCGTTCAGAGATTTATACAACAAATAAAATATGTCAATGAGTTGGTTCAGGAAATTATTACGATTTATTATTTCTGTTGGCTCCACTTATTTTAATTTAATATGACATTTAAATCCATGTCAAGTGTTTATCTTTTCTCGGTGGCAATAGAAATTATGGCGCAGTGCTCCGTAATATTTAAGATCATGCGATGGGGCAGCGAAGTAATTTTATTTTCTAATTATCGTTACAGATTCGCGAAAAAGTTACTCAAGCACTTCAAGACAGGCAGGGCTCCCTCAACCCCGGCTTCAAAAACGGCGGTCCGCCTGCGCCTTGTCGGGAGGTCCTGCTTATCAATGAGCTGATTCGGGAGTACCTTGAATGGAACGGGTACCTTTACACCGCCTCCGTGATGTGCTCGGAGGCCTCCATGCCGGGGCCCAGGAGGGCGCGGGCCGACCTATGCACGGAGGTGGGGGTCAGGGACGACGAGAAGTCCTCCGCTCTGCCGCTTCTGTCCAACATCGTGTCAGCTTACACCGAACGTATTAAGCGTAAGATTAGCAAGATCAAAAAGGACGGCTAGTAAAGGACGAGTGTACTAAATTTGTTTTTTTTTTTTATATTTTTTAGCTTGGAGAGATTTTTCTCAATGAGTTAATGCATGCAATGCATTTAATTGCTCAGTGAGTATCTTTTTTTTCTAATAAATGGTAGATTAAAATTTATATTATGTGGTCGATTTTGCGATATATGAGTACAACGATCTTGGCGGTGCTCTGTGGTGGGTAGACTCGCGCACTGGCCCTACTCACTGCTATTGTACCCGGTGAACATTTATACATTTTTCCTTTTTCTCCATTGCTTACTCTGATGCTATCATTGTATTATGTGTTTTCATAACCACAGTGTAATGCATCTTCTGTTTAAAGAGTAAGTAATTTTTATATTAAATATATTTATGACTATAGCATTATTTTTGTAAATTGCTTTTATTTCTGCTATATATTACTTATTACTGCTATTTATTACTTATTAAAAATTCAAATTTCAACAAGACTTTCCAATGATTTTGAGCCTAAATAAACAAGTATAGTTATCTGAAAAATGTTATTTGGAATTATTGTTTCTCCACTGTGTTCTCTTTGTACAATTTTATTGAGTCTCCGGGGATAAAATCCATCGTCGCTGAAGATTTTTATTTTGTTGGTCGACAGAGTATTAGTTTAAAATGTCAAAATTATTGTTTTACAAAGATCGTGCGGTGCGACGATCTGTGATGTTAATTGTGTCGTGATGTAGTTTATATTATTTATAAAAACGGCAAAGAGCAAAGTGAACGTCCTGTAACGTAGATCCCAAGTAGAACTAAATATTTTGCTTCAAAGGAATAATTCATTAAGAGAAAAACTTGTTCGTTGTGAAGTTGCTAAGAAGTTTTCAGCTGACAAGGCGGCGGCGGCGGTTGGTCTCGGCAACTGTTCGCAGTCCCTCGTTATTGTTTGTGGTTGTCTCGTAGTGTTTTCTTTTTAAACGCAATCCTCTTTATTTTTACAGTGTTGGCCAAGAAAATGCGCTAAATACTTTTAGATCTTTTTTTCAACTGTTAAGAGTGACAGTTTAAAAGATAATATGTATAAAACTCTTTGAGGTCTAAATTAAGAACGATAAGTGCTATGTATGACGTTTTTTGTTATGGGTATACAATTATATCCAATGGAATAAATAAATAAGTAAATAAATAAACGTTAACACACTCATACCCCCGCAGGAGGCTTTAACTGTGCCGCGGGCGGCATGGACAACACAAATAACACGTCACTAACACCCATGACCCGAGAACAAATATTTATCTGTCACACAAATATCGACCCCAGCCTGGAACCCGGGACTTCTCGCTTCGCAGAAAGGGTCACTACCAACTAGGCTACGGGGCCGTATAGGAACCATAATATTTGTATTTATTCATATCTTCTTACAAAAGTTCTTTGAGTATGTCTTATTGAAGAATTAACAATGTTATAACTTTGTTAGCGAGAACCTGGAGTCTGATTTAGATTTTTTCAAGACTGAATGAGTCATTAACTCACCAGTGCTATGTTAAGTCTGTAATCTTTCTTTGGCGTATCAAGTAAGTTTCCTTGAATACGTATAATACTGTTGCAGAGTACATAGTTTAAATAAATACACATTAAATAAAGCTGGTACGTACCTTCGAGATGGCATCTCAACCTCGCTTCATGCCAGTTGGCGGGCACGTTGTTTACCTTCAGCCATCCGTCTGCTTGGGGGAAGTACGAGTAGTCACATCGAAACTTCCTTGCTGGTAAATGTTTGGTTTTAACATCATCATTATAGTGACGAAAAGTTTAACTGGTTAGGATTCATAAGCATATCATCATCATCACAAGCCATAACTGTCCCACTGCTGGGCTCAGGTCTCCTCTCATAATGTGAGGGGTAAAAGTGCGGATTGGCAGAATTCACACACCTTCGAGAACATTATGGAGAACTCTCAGGTGCCAAAGCAAGTGATAATGTACTTGTAATTCCCACATTACATGAATTTATAATTAGAAGTGCGTGCAAGATTTGAACTCACGTTCGGGAAACCAACGTTTGAACCACTGGGCTATCACTGCATACGTACAAGTTGTTACGTAATTAAATACACTCAAAACACATCGGAAAAATGCAAGAAAAATATACCCTCTCCTTAATCTTAAAGATAAATAAAGAATCATTTGAATCGTATAAACAAATAGGAGTGCCGGAGGTTCGGTCCGATCTAGTTAAAAATTTCAACTGCTGTGTGCATATTCATATTATTATTATATTCGACGCATATTTAAATTTAGTGTTACATTACGTGTAGAAATTTCAAAACATTTTAAATTGGTTATATTAATCTTTCCGATAAGCCAAGCCCCGTGCAGCCATTCTTAAACGACGATATTACTATTAAGATCACATATTAAAGCTTACTATTTTCTCAAACTATTTGTATCAGGCTTCACACAGCTCTAAAATTAGCTAACTTTCTAAACTCAGAAAGGTATTGCATACAATTGGCTAATTGAAAAAGTCCACAGATAAGAGACGAATGATATTCACTATAAGGTATAAGATCTACGTAATGATTAAGCTGCGTTTTAGTGCCTTGTTAGAAACGTCGATAATTCCCAGTTCAAGCACCTTTCATATCTCTTATTTCTCTCCTTACAATTATTTTAGCAGATCAAAAAATTCAATAACGACGAGGATATCTAACAAGCAGTGATTAAATTGTTTTCCTCTAAGAATAAGTCATGATTTAAAAATGTAATACACAAATTGCCATCTCCCTAGCAGGAATCCATTATTAATAACGCAAATTATTATTGTTCCATAAAATTTCCTTAAGATATTATTTTTTTGTTTTTGTTCTAAATGCGGACAAGACGGCAGCCCTTCATAAAGTAAGTGTTGATAAAGAAAACAAGTTACGTTGTAATAATGTTTCTGTTCGATGGCAATCGTCGGATAAAATGTTAAGTTTAATGCGTTTTACATAAGAGTTGTTTTCGCTACGTTGATAGCGACGAAATTAGTGTTCACTAATTTAAAAATATACATATATTGCCATAAACTAGGAAACTAGGGAGAAAACAATAGTTCGGTATCCGTCATTCGATATCTATACTAATATTATAAATGCTAAAATGTTGATTTGTTTGTCCTTCTTTCACGGCGCAACGTAACGTCGTTATTGTATGATTTTTGGTTTGGAGATAGTTGAGAGTACGACGATTATTATAGGCTACTTTTAACCGCAAAATAACATCTCAATTTTGTAAAACGATCCATTACGATATATATTTCAGCCAAAAAAGGTATAACAATAAAGCAATACCTACCAACCAATGATAGAAAGGAATTGACAACCTTTTTATTGCTGTCCTTGGAAGATAGAGGAGCCAACATTACAGCAAAGTGAATTCTAGATGAAACGTGCCAAAGTTTTGAAACTGGATGAAACAATTTGTGAGTGGAATAAATAATTAAAGGAGTTCAATACCACTTCTGCGCTCGAAATTACTAATGTTTTTTTTTTGAAACGATGGCGTAGCTTGGATTTCGTTGTGTTTATAAAAATCAACTTCGAATAAAATATTCATTTATCATTTAGAAATGTCGTTTTTCCTTTTCGTTTCCTGTCTTCAATCGGCTTTGATAAATATTGGCTCAAGTTTGATTCTGCATCAAGAATTTGTGTAATGTGCGAGATTTCTGTGACATGACATAGACATGAAATATTTTAGTTTTGAATTAGACTATTTTAATATTAGATTGCCTTTTTATCTTTAAATTTCAAATTTGTCCTACTTATGTACTCCAGGTTTCAGAGGATGTTGGTAAATTAAAATATTTATAAGCTACACGAGTTGCAAATTTAATTTTTAACTCACCAAGTGATTGTGTTACAGATAACAAAATAGAAAGTATCCAAATTACTTTCATGATGATAAGTTGGAATAAGACTGATAACCATGAAACAGTTGCAATACCTTCAGACGCTTCAGCAAACAGTTACATCACACTCGTATTTAATGTCGGAGATAACCTTTCATGTGTACGTAAAGATAAGAACGTAGAAAATACGAGTCCTCCTAACGATTCCTGTTATAAGGGCGTCCATTTCTTGAGTCCAGGGTAACCATTGCTTTTAGTACAGGGTTTAATAACGAATAAAAGTTTAGCGCCAAGTTCCTTATTCTAGAAATTCCTGGGCATTGTTCTACTTTCGTTTTAAAATCATCGTCAAAATGTTTTAAGATGTTTTCTTGATAGAAACACAAAATCAAATGTTCTCCATTGTTCTTCTATCCATGACTGTCAAAGCGTCTGTGGTCAAGTGACGAATAAAATATAAGAAATGGAGGAGAAGAAATATGATCGCATGTTAATTAAGGAACATGCATTTTCATACGTAAATAAACCTTAAATGAGCCAGTAAACCACCTTTTTATGGTTTCATCTACTTGCCAGCTTCCTTACCGGCCAGATTAATAGCGAATGACCCTGTATGTTTTCTACCCTGTAAAATAAACATCCGTAGAATCTCGATAACCTTACTTCAACGTGACTGATTGCTATGTAATTATGGTGATACATCTGTTTCCTTTTTTTCGCGTGTCCAGGTCTTTAAGGCTCCTGTATGTTTATTATACTTTTGTAATCATGAGGGCTCGTTTGCATCTCATGAAGGCGCTTTATACTAGTGTAGGTCGATGTATTACTTGTTGCATCGGTTATGATGTTCTAAAAGTTATGTGAAGTCTACCAATCTGCACTTGGCCAGCGTGGTGGACTATGGTCTGTACGCCTAACATTGTGTGAGGAGACCAGAGCCCACCAGTGAGACAGTTATGGATTATAATAATGATGATCGATTATAATATAACCTAACCCAACCAATATTTAAAGACATCCTTGAATGTTTTCTTCGTTTTTAGTTTTTATACGTTACGTATAAGTAAGATTTTTAGGCGGGTATTTGCTTAGAGTAAATAAGGTGAACACACTGTACAGAGAAACAGAGAAGTTATTATCGAAGTGATAAGTATGTTTGTTGAATATAACAATGGTGTTAGATATATTTACTTTTTAAAAGACCACTGCGCTTGACTCTGATTTGATGATCTTTTTTAAAGAAACAGATAATATAAAGTGCACTAATAATAGTAAAGGGAAAAACGTTTAAATGTTACATTCAAATAGTTATCGCTGAATGTGGTTGCCTAAAAATACGACGTATTTATGATAAAATATTTTTTTAGCCAATTATCCATAATAATTATATTAGAAGTACAGTTCCAGAAATGTTCTATTAATTTTTCATTAAAATACTCAATTTGAACTAGGAGAAATAAGGTGATATGAGGAATCAATCAGGATAGGAGAAGTGAGAATAAAGCGAGGAAACGGGGATCAGATTAAAAGAAAAGATAATCTTTCAATCACCGACAAGAATAAATAGACGCTAGATGATTAAAGACTTCCAAAACTGTATTAGTTGAATTTCCCGTACTGTATGAAATAAATGACTATATTTATACTTGTCTCCTATACCTTTAACTCTTTATTATATTAACTAGACTTGTATAATTTAGAATTTATAATTCAATTTCTCAACGTGGTGGCGTGAGATCGAATCCTGCACGCAACTCTAATTTTCAAAAAAAATATGTGCGTATTACAAGTTAATTATCAATTGCTTCGGTGAAGGAAAACATCGTGAGGAAACCTGCACATCTGAGAGTTCACCACAATGTTCTCGAAGGTGTGTGA
>DWPA01000312.1:0-27489 GCA_018251375.1 Calpodes ethlius
TAAGTGTTATTTAAATAAAAATAAATATCGACATTCATTTAAATATACCGTCGAATATGCCATCATTGTCGTGTTTTTTGATAAAAAAGTTTTTTATATAAGAACTTAAACATGTTTTTTTTATTTTCTTCAATTACATTTGAAATAAATTTATAATATAATGTAATTTTATTCACATTCTTTATTTTTGAAGAACATGTAACGAACGAATGATATGCGTTATTAGGTAACCCTATTACCAGAATTTACAGCTAACTTGCCGCAGTTTTAAGAATTAGTTTGTAACAAAGATTTGCGAGATGGTATGATTATTGATTCCACATCTTACACGCAACAAATATCATGCATTTTCATACAAACCCCGTCGAACAGATCAAAAATGTAATGGTATTCAGGCATTGTCTAAATTACACTCAAGTATATTGGTTTAAAAAAAAAATTGTTGTGAAAGCACTGTTTTGCGAGCGAAGACGCGGACGAAATCCAATATGATTACTTCTTGATAACGGATAATAAGTTTAAGCCTAACCCTACACATTGTTAAAATTATTAACTTATAAAGCCATATGAATACTTAAATTAATTTTAGAATACGGAGCAATTATTATTCTGCAACGCAAATAACGTGGGAAGGAATATATCGGGTAGTATCGTTTCAAATATAATTTATTAAAAAAATATATTAACTGTCCCCATAAAACTAGAAATAAAACAATGTTAGTAAATTTATTTACGATTATATATCAACAATTATACATTACCAATTTGTAATTCAGGCGATTTTAAAATAATAACCCTGTCCGGATCCTTGGAGCAGTGGATGAACCGGTTCAGGAACACCTTCATGTGCTTCAGATGGTCTTTCGGAAGATTGATGATCAGGTCTTGAAGCATGTCCTTCAATATTTAGTTTGCTTTCATAAGTAAATAGTTTCACTAAATAAATGTACATATTGGAAAAATTGTTTATGTATATTGTTAAGGAAATAACTATCCGAGTAGTGGCGCATTCGGTATTGACCGAAATATATAAATTTTAATTGCACTTTTCAAGAAAGAAAGCACTAGCTTTCAAGCCCTTAGCCTCTCGATTAACTAAAGCAGCTGAATCTAGCCAGTTATGTGGAAAGTTAATAAAATATTAAATATTAGGAACAATATTAATGACCTAATTATTCTATTGATAATATTAAGCATACGTGACGCTTTACCACCAAACGGTGGACCGGCATCTCTCGTCTCTTAAGACACCCTGTTAATATGCACAGGATTGTGGTTAGTGATTTGGGACGCTAAAATGGCAATATTAAGAAGTAGTGTTATTATTTGTGCATGTATTTTTGGGGAATACCAAATATCTTATACTAGGCAAATATCAAACTTTGGCTGAACAAATTACGTATCTGGAAGTCAATATATCACGGTTCACTAGGACGATAAACGTTGGGAACATGATAGTTTATCGGGTACGACCATGGGCGTATATAACGCAGAGGATCTGAGGCGCAGTCACGATGAATATTGGTCGCAATGGCCGATGGGCGCTGAGTCCTGACTCAGATAAATAACAATAATAATAGCTTCTTTCTGGCCGACAAAGCATTTGTAATGCTTCGGATGATAAGGATATGAACTATTGATATAAAAAGAATATTTGAAATTTAGTAATAAAACAAGAACATATGCTTACTTTGAATAGTTTATAAATCCGATATTTTTCTAAGTATGGCAGAAAGTTTTCTGGCATATCTAATGGTTTTCTCGTAGCGTCAGTTTCAGTCATTGTAGAATTAAAAATCTTTTTTTAAATATTATTATATAAAATATTAATTTAATAACTTGCGATTACTGTATGTTTGACAATGATTATTGTCAAAACCAAATGGAACCAAATGGCAGAATTCGCACCCAATCATTGGTTAAACACAAAAAAAGAAAAATTTAACTAACTACAAAGGCATGACATTTTCTTTTTATTTTCTTACATTACAACCAGCATGATTTTAGGTCTACGAATATACGTATTAATATAATTTTTAAGAGTTTAAAGATAGTAATCAATTAATACAATGTTTGGTACCTCTTAAATCTACGTTTCGTATAATTACTATTTACTTAAAAAATACGAGTCGCAAAAAGTCTTCAGAAAAAAAATATTTCATAGACCAAAATTGAAAAAAACATTTACTAACTACAACTACTACCGAAACTAGCAAATTTTTTTGATTTCTTAAAAACACCTGGGAAGAGTTATGTTGTGTAGGAATCCCTATTTTAGACGGTGACGGTGTAGGATATTCGTAATCAAGAGAGGACAGACTTTAGCGTTGTTATGGCAGAATCTAGTAAAAACGTATTTCAATAATTAAAAGTAATAATCAGCTGATTTTAGTTGTCATGTATTGTCAACATTTTGTATCTGTCAAAGTCAAAATCGCATGTGAAGATTCGTTTTGAGGTTATATTGTTATGAAATTAATATGTCAGTGTAAAATGTAAACACGTGAATTATGTCTTTACATAAACATTCGACGCGTATTCCGCGTTATAATATATTTTCCGACGACAGTCCAATCACAGGTTAAAAGTCAATACGACATACTGATACAGAATGATGGGTATTGAGTATTGGGTCTCTTGTTAATATACCTACGGCATAGAAATATTTAGAATATGAGCAACGTAATACTCGCTGACATGAGCTTAAGCTTGCCACTTAATTCAGTAGCTGCCGTGGCACGCATAGTTGGTTATGTTTTTTGCGATCTGATATCAAGTTGATGGTTGATTTGAGTCGGTCGGTTTCGGCACTCTCAGTACTCCCGTTAATAGTGTATAAAAACTTAGTTCGCTGATGTCTGTCATCGGTCGCAGTTGTAGACTAGCATTCCCTTTAGTGTATAATGTAATTTTAAGAATGTCGTCATCTTATTCTTATGAGGTTTGTATAAAGTTTCATTATTTAGTAATTGTATTTAATATTCTCTCATTATCTCATTAAGTGTCTAATTATGTGCATCATTTCATTTTTATAAAGTTTCAAAAGTTTTGAAGTAAGTGAAGAAATTGTGAATGAATATTCTAAATTTATGCTCTCTTCATTCAATGTCTGAAGTGGCCGTGTGTAATTTTTATTTCAGGAAGCTGTGCACAAGTTAAACTTGTTACAGTCTAATAAATCTTGTTTAGAACAAATTCGCAAGGATATACAAGCTGGCAAGGTATGCAATTTCATTAGAACTTTGTATTTTTAGTTGGTTTTTAAGTTGTGAGCCTTCTCTAATTAGGTATGACATAGCTTTTTACTTAAATAATGCAGTTATTTACTTTAGTTTAATACCCACATAAAATTACTATAACAGATCCATAAAAATATAGTCAGACATGAAATTTGTTATAAGAATAAATCAAAATTCTTTGAAGACAATTGAAGCGTTGCGTCCATAGAACATACTGGAACATACCAATACATACAGACTCCTAAAAGATAATGATACCTTTGGCTTTAAAATATTCAGGTAATTTATACTATGCATAGTATTTATATTATTTCAGAAAAGTACAAATATAGAAGACATGAAGAACTATCTATCAAGGACAGGAGTCTCCATGTCGATGCTTGATCAGCTATCAATTATCCATGTAGCCGGTACTAAGGGCAAGGTACATACTTTTTCCTTAAATATTTTACATCCACCAACCACTTGTATGTAACCGTGTTAGTACAATTATATATACAATATATATTAGGATATTCATCATTTTATTTATTAATGTATTTTTTTTTTTCTTATTTCTTTCTTGGTTGGCAATGTTAGGAGTGCTGCTCATATCCACTGACAATGGTAGCCACATTACGATCATATGGATCATAGGATGATTTTCAGTGTCATATTATACATTTGAAATATAATATACAGTTTGTTACATTTCAATGGTAGAAAACTTCTTTAAAGCAAATTAAAAAAATAAAGTTAACCAAAAGTTGGTTACCTTTTCCATATTTAATCTTAGACATGATAGAAAAGTATTCAAAACAATTGGCTTTTGAGATCAAACCTTGCTGCACTCCACCAATTCAGTCTCTGGACTGAGCTCTAAGCCTCCTTAGTTGTAAGGAGAATGTAATCTGTAATGGACCAATAATGGGTTGAAGCCAGTTCAATTTCTAAATCATGACTTAAATCACAAGTTATTAATTAAATTATACATAGATATACATTGAGTGATTGATAAATAATCTGTCAATGGTACAGGTACACGATAATTAAAATGTATATCATGTTAAAAGAAACCATACATGGTTTGGTATTCAGTCGGCATTTATATAATTAATACGATTCACAAGTAATATAACTAGTCCTGCATTACAATCGAATATTCATGACATTATCTAGCATATATCCATTAATAATTACGTTGAACCAACCTATGTAATCGTCTTCTTATTATGACTCCTTTATAATTAGTAACTACTTACGTAAGGTACTATGTTTATTGTACGATTTATTATATCGAAAAACTAGCAGAGAAGCCCCCAAAATCTGCTTACTTATTGCTTGCTTGCTTTGACTACGTTAGTCATGGCATATTCCAAATACAACAAGAATCGGCCATTTTTCAACATTAACAGGGTTCAACAAGTGCAATGTGCGAGGCGATTTTGCGCCGACATGGGTTCCGCACGGGGTTCTTTCTCTCGCCACACTTGGTGGCGGTGCGCGAGCGCATCCGGCTGGAAGGGTCCATGCTCAGCGAGGAGCAGTTCGCTCACTATTTCCAACAAGTGTATGACTCGCTGTACGCCACGCAGGTAACGATCGTAGCCATTGTAGCTTAGTTAGTAGTGAGTCTGATAGACAAGCCTCAATGGTGACATAACACAACGCACCTCAAGGTGACGTCACTCCCGTTCTCAATCAGTCTATCGAAGTTGTCTACGTCGTTTGCAAATATACAAGTTCCGAACACGAACAGTCAAAGCTCGGCTATTCCCCGGGCATGAAACCCTACTGGATAATCTGCCTTTGCTAAATTAAACGAAATTTCTTAACCCTTCGAACTAGCTTGCCAACCCGAAGAACGGTGTTGAGGCAACGATTGAATTTAGAACAAGCTGTCACAATTTAAAACGTTTATTAAATTTTCCCTAGGATTTTTCTAGTTTGTACTTCTGGAGCCAAACTTGAATGCAGTATCAGCAATATGTAAAATTTGAACTGTTTAATGTATAAGGACGTAGTTATTGTTTAGTTTGCAATTTTTGACCTGTACATAAATATTTACAGTTCTAAATGTCATTTCCCGCGGGAAGCTGTGAATTTGCCCTCTCATCATAATTATCAATTTAGTAAATTACGAGTACTTATGAGTTCTGAATAACTTATGAATTGTTTTTTTTTCAGGCTTACGACGGAGACATGCCCAAGTATTTCGCGTTCCTCACGCTGTTGGCCTTCAACGTTTTTCTGAAAGAGAAAGTTGACGTAGCTATTATTGAAGTCGGAATTGGTGGAATTGTTGACTATACAAATGTTCTTAGGTAATTGATTTTATTTTTACCACAGTGGTCGTCAACGCCACTGGCGATGAAAGGGGCGGGGTTATTTGTTATAGATCTATCGCCAGAGATGTTATAATTATTTTGCCGACAAATAATTATAGATTCAGAAACACAAAGCAGAGTATTATAATATTTTTATACGTTAATAACTTCAATAACGTTATATTAGAATTAAAATCGGTTCATTTATTTTAATCATGTGCATTATAATATTTGTATATTATACAATTATGTAGTATAACATTGTAGTACAACGTTGTAACTTTGTTTTAGAAAAGTTCCTGTAGTAGGTATCACTGCCCTTGGGTTGGACCACACGTCCATACTAGGTAATACTCTCCCGGAGATCGCAGCGGCTAAGGCCGGCATCATGAAGCCGGGCTGCGTGGCCTACACCGTGCGCCAGCCGCCGGAAGCCATGGACGTACTTCGAAGAATTGCCGCTGACGTCCAGGTATCTAGTGACATATTTTTAGACTCGACCTCAATCTATCTAGTTCAATAAACGTTGTATGATTATTTCTATAAAATTTGTTCAGTACATGCGTTATATATATCAGAAGAAGGCACAGGATAGTCCATAGTCCACCACGCTGACCATGTGCGAGCTGGTAGACTTCACACACCTTCGAGAACATTATGGAGAACTCTTGTATGTGCTGGTTTTCTCACGATGTTTTCATTGTTTTTGATGTTTTCCTTGTTTACCATCCACGTTCGGGAGACCAATGTTCGAACCACTAGGCTGGCACTGCCATAAGTCTTGTTATTATTACATGTTAATAAGATTATCAGTTTGTTATTATTCGTTTGTAAGATGACTGTGGATGTTAGGACTGCTAGTGTAAGTTACTCCTGTAATAAGTAATTATTCGTAATTTGTCCCATTAGAAGTCGGACACAGATGCGTTGCCGATCTACCGAAACGTTGTTACTTAATTGTAGTGGGTTGTAATTTAAAAATATTTTTGTAACTTCTTTTAGTGCCCCCTAACAGTAGCCCCTGATTACAATACGTACAAATTTTCAAACGGGTCCAAGATACTGCCAGTAGATCTAGATGCATATCGGATGAACGCATCCCTCGCGGTACAGTTGGCGCATGCCTGGATGAGAGAGAAGCGTGGAACCAATAGCGTAATTACCAATGGATCAATCACATACGGCGCAGACGATGAATTTAACACAGTGGCCAGAGTACCGCCTGAGACGGAACAAGGCCTGAAGGAATGCAGGTGGCCGGGCAGGTACCAGGTGATTCGGACGGAGAATGCACACTTTTACCTGGACGGAGCGCACACTAAGGAATCCATGGAGATTTGCTCTCGTTGGTTCGAGGAGAATAACAGGTGGGTAAAATGATTCGGTTTTAAAATCGGATTATGATTTTAAATTGTTATCGTCGCAGAATAATTTCAATTTTTATTTTACACTGGATTGAGGTATGTATTAGGAAATATGAATATATGAACACAAGGAAATCTAAGCTTGTAAAGATTTCCATCCATTTCAACGGTTCAAGCTTACCTTCTCACCTTCCCCTGCTCATAGTGCACAATGCGGAAATATAGATCGCGGGCTTGCTACCGCTTCTTGGTTGGTGGACTCAATTATATCATTATTCCTTCTTAAAATCAATTGTGAAATGTTTCATATGTGATTTGGTTGTAACATCAGACTCAGCAATAATGTGGGTCCCGATCCTCTTAGAACCGCAACGCGTCTGTGATGCTTTCAATGTGACTATGTTTATGGACGACAATCACCACTTAACCACTATACTTGTTTGTTGTACAGTTGCACTTTTGATAGTTAATCTTATTTTTATGGATAATTATTTATATGGGAATATTATTATTTATTAATATTTGAAAAGGGGTGTACGTCATCCCTCAACTTGCTGGACTAGCGACGTAGTAAAAAAAACATGATGAAAAATATATGGTCATTTTATTATCTTCAAATGCTCTTTCTTGTATCACATAAACTTAAAGACCACTTTACAAGTTGTGTAAATGAGAGAAATAATTTTTTTAGAAAAACATATATTCTCACTTGCCTTGTAGAAAATTAAATAAACAATTTAACATTGCTTCACTATTACTCAATTGTTAGTTGTGTGTCGTTTGTATCCAGCATTCTGTCAATGTCTGTCAGCCACGAAATCAGCCTGTCCAAGTAGCCCCCGTCTTGCTTGTAACTTAAAAGCAACAGTTGCATATGTTGGAAACCCGTAGGCTGCTCCAACAAGTATTCCAATCTCTTGTCTCTGATTGAAAGCAATTTGATAAACACTAATGCAATCAGTGTCCACTGGATGGGTTTGAACATGATATTATTTGCTTTAAGTTTGAATGTGTTTACTAGTAGATGAATCTCCGCACTGACCGTGAGGGTGGAGAGGTTGAGGGATCTCAACAAATCCGGCAGTACTTTGTTCAAGTGTTGGCATACTATGCGTCGTCGTAACGCATTTTGAGCATTCTTATCCACTAAGGGTAAGTGTGTAGGATTTTCATTGTTCTCCGGAACTGAAGTAGTTGCTTCAGACTGTGTTTCAGGTATCTCTGTTTCACCAGAATAAAATGCTTTCACCTTAAGTTGTATTTTCTTACTCTCCTCTTTTATTATAGAATAGTCCGGCAATGGCTTTGTGTCCCTCTGAAGAGTTTGGGAATCATATTTTCTGTCCTCGAGTTCTAGCATGTTTAATTTTCGACATAGGGCCTGGTACTGGTCATAAGTGTTGGAGGTGTAGAATACACTCCTGGCATAATTATTTAAGTATTCCTTTATACACTCTCCTTTATCAGTAACCATCTCCTTGACCTTCTCCTCCCCAAATAAAAATAGTAATGTGTCTAGAGTGAACCACTCGGCTAAACATTTTTCAACCTCTATTGTTATAGCTGCTATGGAAGGTTGTTTCTTCTGTGGCAGTTTATTACAGGCTATATTGGTCTTTTCTCTTGTCTCAGTAGAAGGTATGTTACATAATATTGGATCCAATTTTCTTTCTGGTCTCTCTATTATGTCTCCAACAATGTTCAGAGGGTTAGGAACTGGTTTTTTGGCCTCATTATTCCTTACTGAACCTTCTTTTCCGGGTTTGGATGCTTCAATATCATTTTGTCGGTTTGACTCAACATTTTTAATCTGTTTATAATTGCTTAGGACATCACCTTCACTTGTTGTTTCTCTGATATTTCCATTTTCGGGATTAGATATACAACTGTCACTGTTTATTGTGTTTTTATTATAATTATCACTATTTTTTGTAGTATTGCCATCTGCAGATTCGTTTTCAGTCATTTCATTTAGGCTTGCTCTAGCAAAATCATTAATTGATGTATAAATTTGTCTATCTCGTTTGAAATCAATTTTTTCTATTAAATTCAAATCTACTTCCTGTCCCAGGCTGCCTACAGAATCCATGGGGAGGAGATTAATACGAGGTATTTCTTCATACTCTCTAAACCACAGGGGACTGGTGAGCATCTGTTTCTTGACATGCATAGCCGATTTATAACATCCATTGCTACAGAAATTCTTCCTAGCCGTGATATCGTATACTTTATTTGTCTTGAGTGATATTCGGTACTTTTGTTTAGGTATGTCTTTCTCCGATAGTGTTTTGGGGCAGAGCGGATAACCACACAAGTGCACAATAGATCTTTCTTCGATTACGTCTTCGAAATGGCTCTGGTTTATATCGGGTAGACACCTTATAAAGAATTCTTCGGTCACACATTTCTCTAATAAATTTTCGACTATTGTTTGCGCTTTCGCGTTGCATTCACGTTTTTTAAGTATGGCTTGGCGTATTTGCTCCTTAGTCATTTCCTCAATTTTGGAAGGCTTCTTTTTAGGTTTATGATTTTCAGTATCCATAATAGTTAATTAATAATTTAAAATATTTTATTATAATAATTTATTATTCTTTTCACAATATTTATCTACATAAATAAACTATTTGATGATAACAGTGATTGACTTGATAATCTGGAAACTTACATACAAGAGTGACAAAACGAATTAATGACATTTGAATATTACAATTTGACAATAATTGTCAATGTCATATTTTCTTGTTTAAAAGTGTTACCATACTGTGCAAAAAGAAATGAAGTCAATAATTAATGTATTTTTGTTATCGATAAAACTAGGAATACATTTTAAGGTACCGTAACTAGAAGTATTGGTTTATCAAATATTTCCGACACTTGGGTTAGGTACTAACCCTTTGAAAAATCTGCATCAATAGAACTATGAAAATAACACGCTCACAAGTTATTGATATAATGATAGAGCAAATGAATAATTTAAATTTAGTTTTTTTTTTTTATTTTACAAACTATCATTGATGGAATTATTTTTTTCCAGGGGTCGTAGCAAAGTATTAATATTTAGCGCTACTGGTGATCGAGATGTAGAAAATCTTCTTAGGCCTCTGAAAAGTATTAAATTCAAAAAAATATGTTTCGTTATTCCAAATGCGCATACTGACATGAACAAGAATCAAGATAATTACTCTTCTGTTGAACAAGAAGAATTATTAGCTAAGTGTCATAACAATGCAAACTTGTGTAGAAATATGCAGAATTCAGATAACACCGAAATTATTGTTTTACAATGTGTATCGGATGCATTATTCAGCATTAAAAATGATGATAGGATATCAGTTTTAATTACGGGTTCTTTACATTTGGTGGGTGCTACACTGTCTATTATTAATCCTAAATTATATTAAAAAAATCTTAATCATGTAATGTCATCCTATTGTTGTATGTGATATGTTAATGTTTTGTTTTCTATTTGTTGTAAAGTTTTACAATTTTGTATGACATCAAATATATTTTTTTACATCTTGTGTGATTTAAAATGTTATAAACATTAGGACATGACATGTAATAAAAATGTAATTAAATGATGTTTATTTTTTTTATTTCAATATTAGTCAAAAATAGAATTTGTTATGCTTCATTTACGTATCAACCAGGTAAAGAAAAAGGATACTATAGCAAAGTTACTAGACAATAATATATATATTTTTTATATTTCTTATATCGACACCCTAATAATGAAAGTTATAATAAATAATTATATTTTATTTTTGGAGACACATGGTCATCGCCGATGCGTTACCGCTCAAGAAATGAAAGAAAAGGGAAGATAAAACTATTAATCATAGGCTAACAATCAATATTGTGTTATGTTCTGTATATTTATTATAAATCAAACCGATATCTTCTGGACAGCATGATTTTGACTATGGGCTCTTGAGTCATATAATGAAGGTAACACTGGTTGTGTCAACCATTATGACGTAAAATCAGTACGGTCTCGGACTGTCAGTTTGTGACAAAAAAATCTAATGACAACAGTGACAACTTGAATAATCACTTCGACTTTCAAGTTTTCTCTACTAAGTTCAGTATGTTGTTCCCTTTACTTTTATTTTCTATTCAATTACCAGAACTATTTAGTTTAAATTCTTAATATTTGGTTTAAATTATATTCGTTAATCTGTCTTCTACTGGAATTACAAATTACTATTTACATAATTCAAGTGATACACCTATTAAACTTTGTAAACGAGTGTTATCAATCTCTTTCTTTAGGTTAGCTATTAAATTATTTATTGTACAATCGAATTATCAGTGATAAGGATGGAGGTGGCTAGTGATATAGGGTTTGAAAATGGAAATGGAACACTGGCCTGCGTGTTCAGGACGTAGCTGTACTGATTTCATTGTAAGTATATTTTAATTAATATTTATGTTGTGTATTACTACTTTTTTAACGTAAAGTCCATATTATTTATATCGAGTATAAAAAGGTAATGTTGTGAAGTGCATGCTGGGTAAAATCAAAATAATACATATTTTATATATGTATTATTATTTGTGCAACTAAAATGAATTCTATAACTTAATTTTGTATAAACAATATTTTGTCTTATGATTTTAAATAATTATCATTATTTATTGTAATATCGATGACATTTTGATGTAGTGAGTTACATCAACAGGTAAAGTGAAGTGCTCCATACAAATTCAGTTTTGTAATAGAACTATGTTGTGGTGCAAGTGAAAGTGTACAATACTTACAGAATACAATACTTAGTCTTCAAACTAGTTTTAGGCGTAGAACATGGCAGGCAGTGACAGAATTAAATAGGTATTTTCTTCACTGATCAATTTACAAAGAAAATTGTTTATAAAATATGTTTTTTCAATTCATATGATTTTTGAATATCCTGATATTGTCTTTATCAATCTATCAACTTAGGAAAAAAAATTGATACTAGGGTTTGGTACCATCTTTCTATAAATGAATTGTCTTCTTGTTGGACTCTGTGCACACCATATGGCCCTGTACAGGCTAATAAACTGTTAATGACTGTTCTCCACTGAGAGAGACAGAGGGGGAGAGTGAGTTCCAACTCATTAAACTGCCCCCTCTTAAATGACACAGAGCTAGAAATAAATGTATTAAAGTGTTCTCAGAATAGAGATTTATTTTCATGCCCTTGCTGTGTTTTGTATTTATATAACATATATTGTACTGCACTCACAAAATTCTGAACAAAAATAAAACACCCTGTCTTGTTTATTCACATTCTTTACTTTTGAACAATTTTTGTACCACAGAATTGACAAACAAATTATTACAAAAATGTTCTAAATATAAAAAAAAATATATAAAGATTAAAAAAAAAAAAAATTTTGTACAAAAATTAAATGTAAATACTTGTAGTCTATTGTCATTGAATCTTATTATATTATTATAATTCTTATCTGTTTTATAGCTTAAAGTCCAAATGCCTAAATTAATATACTTTTTTAGGCATGATATGCTTTTATAATGCAAACAATTATATGGCTGTGCTATTCATCATTGAAGAGTTTCCTCGTCTGGAGTCAACACTAAGTGTAATGTTAGCCCATACTTATTAAAAAATACATTGTCATTGGAATTAGAGTTGAATATAAAATTTCAACTTTATGGAATAAGACAAGGTAGTTCCAATTTGGCCTACAAGTTTTGACCTTAAAAAAATACAACTACTAAACAATAAAATAAATAAATATTTTAAAAAGATTAGAAGCAAAAACTGACATAGTATATTTGCGAAAAAAAAAACTATTCAAAAACTTCGCATTTTATACTGATAAAATGAGTAAGTGATACCGCTGTAGCCATTTTTTAAAGTACTTTTATCTGATACACATAGGTATTTCACGGATGATTACCTCCAAAGGTAATGAACTGAGTATGTTAACTTTAATGACTTCAAAGAATTTTATAATACTGTAGCAAGCAATTCAACTATGTATTATCAAGATAGAGTACTTTATTGAGGCAATCTATAACTTTGCTATCAATTACAAGTGAAATTAAGTGTGACATTGAATTTTGTACTGATTGCTGAAACATTTACAAAAATGTTCTATCAGCATTTCACCCCAACTACACATGGATGCAATTAATATTTAAATATATATAGCTTATCAATCAGTGATAATTTAGAATTCTAAAAGTGAAAGAATATAATTATGAACTCACAAACCAGTGGTGTAGCTTGCCTTACATGGGTCCTGTATCAAAATTAGATGAAGGACTTTTACTCCAATGAGTTTAGTACAATGTTCAGAGATTTGCCCAGAGGCCACATTTTACATATATATGCTGGTAGGTAAACCCTGTTAAATGTATTTAAATTGAAACTTAAATGTTCCTTTATAATATTACTATGAACAATCCTATGATTGAGCCCAATTACAAGATTTTTTTATTTACATCATATTGAATCTTCACACTACTTGTACATGGTAATAAGGTATTCTGCCTGCTTGACTAGTTACCAAACTCCTAGCTTAGGCGATAGAATGTAGCCTACCTGTTTCGATCGCAGCATTGGAAAGTCTAATAATGCGCGTCCATCACTTTCTTTTCGGTCCGCAGTGCGTCAGTGATGCCCATCTAACAATAAAACCCATCTTGTAGTAACTATGTACATACATAATTATACTAAATATCCATGGCTGATCGTGATCACTTACCATCAGGTGACCCGTCTGTTCGTTTGTCGACTAAATAAAAAAAAATCTAGCCGAATAGACTAATACTACTAATAACGCCTACAGACTCATAGCTCCACGCCAGAATTCTTTGTGTTTCCATAGCATCCACGACTCTGGATAACAGACAGAGACAAGGCACATCCGGACCGAGGAACGAAATTTAAACTCCTTGTTTAAATTCCCCTCTGAGAATCGAACCTCTGAATCCTGAGAAGATATAGGTTGTCCGGAAAGTTCGTACCGATTTTCGACAGGTAACGCGAGAGACCTGACTGAGTATATCACAATTATTGATGGAATTTCTAAAGCAATTCGTGACGCGGGATGAGAAATGGATAACTTTTCTAAAGCAATTCGTGACATGGGATGATTATACTTATAAAAATGTTCAGCGTAAAAGGTTTTTTTTTGGAGTTTGGTTTGAATGTCTTACCCCATCGACTTTCGAATCGAAAAATTTCGACTTTTTGGTTGAAATCAAAACCCATTTGGACAAATTTTTGGCCGAGAAATCTGAAAGGTTCTGAAAGGACGAAAATCTCAAGCTACAAAAAATATAGAGAATGGTTGGAGAATGGTGCCAGCCTATACAATTTAATAAATGTATATGAGTATTTAAATGAACTGCGTTGTAATTGTCCTAAAATATCGGCACGAACTTTCCGGGCAACCCAATACTAACTTAGTATTACATTGTACAGTTCAGTTCTTACAGAGCTATAATAGCGTACCTAGTCGAGCAGTGTAGGTTAGTTTGTTTTAGTTGCAATATATTATCGGCGTGTTATCCTAACAATTTATTCGTTGGTCTATCGACTCGGGTGCCATTGTTCTTTCGTGTTTACAATAATAACATGTCTACAGCCTAATCATTGCGCTCTACGAGTTTGTAGTGCGAGGTGCTGATAGTGACGTGCGTTTAGAAATAATGTACCGAAAAAACAAAAATAAGAAATAGAAAACGGTACATTTTCTTTTTTATTGAACACAATTTATATATAAGGTAATGAATAACAAACTTACTTACTTTTATGATACGTGCTTAGGATTAATCGGGGTTAATTTTTTACGGTGCGGATTATATACTTAGGAGAGGAGAATTTAAGGACAACATCTGTACAGAATATATGCAGTATTTTAAGCTATACTATGTGAATGGATGTTACAACCAAGTCAAAGCAAAGAGGCTGTTTTAATTAAATTAACTATAAACACTGCGTTTGGTTCACCATTCTCGTCTGTGCCATTTATCCACGTTTCTAGGGCGTTTGATCAACAAATTTCAGAGGTAGTAGCTGATATGTTTGTTCTAGGAAGAAATTGTGACGAGTAACTTGTATATTTCTATCTGTGATATAGCTCTAATTTTCATCCAATATGTTAAAATGAAATACTAAGTGTATCGTTCAACCATCCATGAAGTAATTTAATCTTTTGTAAGTTTTGTAAGTTGTTTAAGTAAGTAATTTCAAACGACATGAAATAAATTGTTGATTATTGTATAGGTTGTAAATAATATTATGTGCATTTATCGTCCTGGCAGCGCTGGTGAACGGAGAACCCAAGATGCATATGTGGATGTGGTTTGGCTACGACCTCGGCGACTTCCTGTTCGCGGGGCTCACCGTCAGCACGCGATGGTCGTTCGCTATTACCTGGATAGTGCTGTTCTTCGTTTCCCTACTGTTTGAGGGCTCCAAGGTATATCTATATTATATGTCGATCCGTAATTTCGTAAGTAAATTGTTCATAGTAACATTGGGTCATTCGCAGTTTGTACTGCTACAATGGATTTACGATGTGTCAATTCAATCAGTTTATTTATTACATGTAGGATTATATTTCGATAGCCTTGTAGAAGAAACAACGGTGATATATGAACTTGTGCGTATTATCATTGTTAGTTTACCGAGTTACCAAGTAGCAAGTTTTTTGTACGTAGGTAGCTATTTTTTCGTAAGAAGATTACCATGTTAATATAAGTAACGTTTCACCTCTGCTTTCTGGGAAATTCTTGAAGAGTACATGTGTGTAGGTGTGGGAGGTATTGGGGGTTAGGTCAATGGTTGCAAAAGGACTGTTGTCATGACATTATAAAAGTTGCATGGGGTGATGAAATGCCTGCTAGTTTGCTCCTTTCATTACCGAAACCGTTGAAACCTACAAAAGTAAAAAATATATTAGGATATACACAAAGTATAAAAATATATACTTATCTATTTCGAAATGATAATTTATTTTCTCATGTTTACCAACCTTGATAAGGATCTGTTGCTATGCTGAAATATTTCCCCAGGTATACCTGGCGAGGGTGCAACGGGAAGCTTTGAAAAAATTGTTACCGTACAGATCGGACGAGAGGAGGACGCTGCTATGTGATCGGTAAGTGTAAATACTGCAGATATATATATATATATATATACCTTCAATTGTAACGCGTAAATGTATCATAACTGAACATTTAAAAAAACTTAATCCTTTTTTCTATTTCAAAGTAATAACTTGTTCACCATTGAGGAATTCACTCCTTTTGGGCCGACCCTAATTGTAGTATTAGAAAATACTTGTAATAAAGATGCCTTTTCATGAGAACTAAATATTGTCTCCTAATTTCAATTTCATAGGTTAATAGGAAGTAGTTTTAATTCAGCTTGCAGGATTTGATCCAAACAAATATAACAGTTTTAATGAACGATGTACGTAGGTACATGGGTTGATCCTCTACATCTCTCGGTTATCTGTGGGTACGCCCCGCGTTCTGAAGTTATTAAAACTTGGGCTAGTTCACACGCAGTTTTACGGATAGTTTGACTGGCTCTGCAGTTTGATATAAATTATTTAACTACATTTTACTACCATTGATCGATATGATAAGCTGAACTGTGTACATTCATGAGGACAAAATCGTATTACATCGTTTGATTGTACAATGCGGACGATAACCTCAGGTACTTGGTATAAATATTATGTTTAGTCGATATACTGTCAACTGATACTCGCTGGGATTAAATAAATGTGCCATATGGGTGATATGATTCAATGTGGCACTACACACTTTATTCCACATAAATATGTTAAATAATTCACAGTCGGTTCGGTTATACAATGTATCGTAAAGGTTTTAAATATGTGCATTTTTAACGATCAGAAAGCGAGTTTAAATAAATGGACGAATAGCGAGAAAATACGCACTTTTTTTGTCAAAATTTGAAAGGACAAAGTAAACATGTTCTGTAATTTGGTTACAAAAACAGCTTGGTGCTACTCTGTGACTCGATTCACGTATTATGTGGCGATACGTGTGTACATGATGAGCGGCTTTTAGACATCATTCAACGTTGTTAAACGAAACTGTTAGAAACATTGTAGAAGAGATATAAATTATCGAGTTTGGCTCGCGGTCGCGAAATTGATGCCAAGTTAAGATTGATGTTAGTAGACATATCAACTAAGTATAACGCTATAGTACAATACAGCAATAAAAACAACGGGTGTTATCCCTACAGTAGTGATTACTTTCAGACAACTCTCTGCGTGGAGGGTACTGAACCTTGAAGTATTTAGGTCAGGTGCAACAATGATTGAAATTACAATAGGTATATCGTCCCCATAGAAGGAAAACTAACTAACATTTCAGTCAAAATATTTATTGCATTATCATAAAAGTTACTTTATAGAGTATTCTGATTTACAACATAATATATGTAAAAATCACTACATAAAAAGTTCTCTAGAAAAAGTTACAGCGATTTTTTTTTAATAACAATAAATTGCGATTTTGTCGAAAGTTGATAATTGTTAGTTGTTAATTTTTCTTCCATGGGGACGATATATTTATAATTTATATGTGCATACATAATTATTTTGATTTCTGGTTATAAATATTAATGTTATCTGGTATAGAAGATTAACGTCAGATAGATGTAGGTACATATTAACGGAAAGTTATTTACGATAGTTTGTTCAACGTTCGAATTATTGAATTATATTGGCAAAGCTCTTCACTTCACACAATGTACGTAGTTAGCCACAATAATGGCTATCAATAGATAACTAGGAAGTTAGCAACAAAAGTAGTACAACACGAGTAGACGCCCAGCTCGGCTATCACACAGATAAAATGTAATTGAAATAGTGTCGTTTGTACTGTATATTATGATACTATTGTTGCAAAGGAAATAGTCAATATTTATAAATTATCTAAATGGTGATCACTTACCATCAGGTGACCCGCCTGCTCGTTTGCCTGCTTAGGCTATAAAAAAAAAAAAAAAACTTATTCTTAACTCGCCCTCGCCTTCCGTTTCTTTGTTTACGTTCACAAATTAGGTACAATTGTTAGTCGTTATTATGATTCTTATTACATTTTATTTATAGGATTTTAGGATTCTGTGTATTTTTGAACTCAACGTAAAAATTCTGCAGTAGATTTTTATCTATCCTTTAGGGACAGATAGATGCTTTCTTCCACAGGATTTCAAGCACGTCGCACCTATTTTTGTTGAAGAATATTTTGCAGCACAATTGCCTTACAATTGCGACCATCAGTTGCCAGTTGGTTTATGTTGATCAACACGTCCACATCGATATAAATTAACAAAATATAACAACAGTTCAACATTCAGCAACGGTTTGTTTCGTTTCTTACCGGTGTCGAAGCAAGCACCTTTCCGAAAGCGAAAAAATTACAATACATTAATATTAAAATTATTTTGAATAAGTTCGAACCCTATATTCGTAGGTTTAAACAACTTTAATTAAAATTGATTGCATTGAACCACCACTTTCGGTACCACTGGAACCACTTTTGGTCATTCAGCGCGTTAAATAGCGCTCTGAACTGTTGGCCTCATTTGGGTATTGTGAATATTAGTACGTTTAAACGCGTTAGGGCGCAAATGTGGCAAGCACATAAGACAGGTATCCTATTAGTTAGATTTTGTGTGAAAATATATACAATGGTGATATATACCTGTTATCATAATCATATATTATAAGGAAGTAATAACTAAGTACCTATATCCAACCCGCTCAAATATATTCATTACGTGGTGGATTTAATTACCTAGTTTTTAAATAGTTTCTTTTTTACTTCACTAATGTATAATTTACTATTTGTATCAAGTAAATTTAACGATTACGGCCACGTTCAAAATTAATGATCTGATGTAATCTTTAGAAACAGAAATAATTCACGTGGTCGGAATTCACATGTGCATAGGTTGCTGTTGTCATCTAACACCATGAGTATTACAAGCTGACACGTTCGTTTTCTATGTATCTTTTATGATAAATGGAATCGTTAATAATATGCATCGCTCGCAAATTATATTTTCAACCACAGATGTGCAAAGTAGCTAAGCTCCAGATGTGTTAAATCCGCCAGTAGCTCGATTTTCATTGCTTTTATTGTCTTAGCACTGGGGAAAACAGGTTTCATCAGACTTATGTTTTTGATATGGAGAGATACGGCATAAAAAGGCATATCCTGCCTAGATCTGGTAGAAATGATTAATTACTTTCGTAGCTTCGACCTCGCTATCTTGCCAATCTATGCCACCTAAGTGGCGGCTACATACATGTTAAAAAATTGAAAATCAATCACTCCGCTCTCGGGTATGTTATGATTTGAAACAATACTGTGTAACGATTTTAAGTTAGTTTGCGTTCTAGTGGACATACTTACGGACGGACGTAAAAGTGGTGACCTCGCGTACGTTCGCAGTGAATGGAATAGCTCGCGGCAGAACGTGACCCCAGCGATGGAAAGGACACTTTACGGATACGGTGCCAACATTGCCTACTGCACGCGATAAGCACGTATTTGACGAAATGTCATAGGTTATTGGGTTTTTAGGTATTTTAGTGAATAATAAATAGATACATCACGTTATATTTAATAGAAATGTTATTGGCAGGTGATTTGTCGGATATCGTGATGCTAATTGTTACTTAACGTTCCATATAAAATAAGATTACTGTAGCGATAACTTATTAGACGTTGTTACGCAATATTACTATAACGATTTCTGATATTAAAGTAGGTAAGTGGTTCGAACGTACACATTACGTAGTGGAACAAACTGCGGAATAGGTATATTGTATGTCATTGACCTACAGCCAGACAAATGCCCCCACCACAGGTATATTTTGCCTGCAGTACTTTACATAGTTTTTTTTACTTTTGCTCTCCTCCCCTGAACTTGGGTGAGAAGCTGGGTACACATATAAGCGAAACTGTTATTGAGATATTTCTGATTGCCAATCATCTAAACTGTTGAAAGATTTGGATGGTGTCGACGCACCACCTACTTAGGATTGCCCCTGTTGGCAATGATCACTCCCCTCGCTCTAACTTATAGGGCACTTGGTTGGATATAAGGATCGACAACACCCTATACATTCCACTTTTGCACCATCATACTGCCATGTTACAGGGAGCAGGGAGGCGCCATGGAGCCCACCACGAGCCGCAACACCAGCGCCGGTCAGGTCAGCCGGTGGACGTCGTTCAAAATGAGGTGAGGCCAGCCCTCAGGTTTCAGGTTTAGATCCAATATCATAATCTGTAGAAAAAAGTATAGATTGCAAATGAAATTCAAGATCATAAATGTAAAGAAAAAAAATTGTCAAGAAAAGTGATTTTTAGGACTTTCAGGGTTTGTCAAAATTTCATTAACCAGTATTTTTTTTAAACCACTCATATAACCTGTACCTTAGAAATCAACCATCATATACGTGGCGTCATATTTTAAAGTACATTATATCTAAGTATTAAACGAAATTTGAAAATTTATAATACTGAAATTTTTGTGCCAAAATTTATTGTAGGAGGCTTATCGTTAGTATTATTCAACATAATAAACAGCGCTATCAAGTTTTCATTGAGAAAATCAATGATTACATGTAATATAACGCTTATTGGTTTACATATACCTACATTACAAGAAACTATTCAAAATGGTTATCACAACATTAATAAGTATTATTCGTAAATGTTTGTTAAAAAAATATTTTTCATGCAAACGTTATACTTCATTTTGTAATTGTAGAACGTAATTTTTAAAAACGCTGAATTTTTGTTCAAATATGTAGTTATATTTACAAATGTATGATTTAAAATTGCCATATCTGTGATAAGATAACGTTAAGACCTGTTCTCGTTTATCGTGTGGACCAGTACTTGGTTTGACATCTAACAATATGAACGTGCGTGTGGTTGTGTCGTGTCAGGGCGCTGGTGAACACGCACCAGTCACTGGTGTTCGTGGCCCACAACACGGTCGGCTACCTGCTCATGCTGGCCGTCATGCTGTACAACGTGCAGCTGCTGCTCGCCGTCGTGCTCGGCATGATGCTCGGTCAGTCACACCACTCACACCCCATACCTGCATACTCACTCTATCTCACTCTTGCATTGTACACACTCGCATACATGCGCTATCTCACTCTTTTATTGTACACACAAATGAACTGCCTTGTATACAATTACGTTGGTACACGTTGTTGTTTTTTTTTTCATTTTATAAATTAGTTACTCGTTGACACAGCGACTACGCGATGCGTTTTTTGTAGTTTATAATCGATGTTTGATCGCAGTGGCAACAGAAAGTGTATGATATCTTAAAAACTGTTCACACGCCTTTCGTACGTGCGTAGTCTGTCGTCGGTCGAGCGTAAATCGCCTACATGCAAGAAACGCATCGCGTAATCGCCGTGAAAACGTACACCAACACTTCCACTTGATCCATGTATCACTTGCACTCAGCTATTAATGTTACTTATATTATATTGTTTTCCACACTTATTATGTAGTATCAGGTAGACTATCGACCGAGCTCGTTCCCTAAGACTTGAAATTAAAAATATAAAGCCATAATATTTTTATCCATAAGAAAAATAAAGAAAATCGGTAGACAGACATGAGAAAAATTGGTTTAACTTTTTTCACTCACCTCATTTCTATGTAGATTACTTTTAATAAATCAAAAAAATATTGTCTAGTAGTAGTATGGTAGTAAAAAGTGTATGTTTCCTGACAGGGTACTTCCTGTTCGGCACGAAGCTGACGCAGCTGCAGATGCAGTGCTTCAGCACCAAGCGAGTAGTCATCTGCACGCCCGAGTGCGACGACACCGGTGAGTGACCGTGACCGCCTGACATTATTGACGTCCAACCACCACGTGACCACCCGGTTGCTAATATTATGTGTAGCGTCCAAGAGCTAGCTTTAGGGCGGAATATGTGATTCAGATGAATTTTAGTAATGGTGAGCGCCGACTGACGGTGTGCCAGCGAATAGCTTGATTTAATAATAACCGAATTTCAACTTAAATTGGATTCAGTGATTGGAATAACGAAATAAAGGGGCGATGGCGAGGCGCTCCGAGTCTCGTGACACCTATTATTTCTAAAGGCGTGGTGTGTCGGCGATCACACGCACCGATCGGTGGACCTCTCGATCATTGAATAGCTCTTTGCCACCGCTCCGTCAGTCGGCACTGACCCTAAACATATTCCATGTTATTAATAATTGCTCTTTAAATATAACACGTTTCGGTCATAAAAATATATCTTTCAAAGAAAATATCAAGCAATAGGAAATATTGCTTTTTATTCTATTGTGAACAGGTATTTATTTAAAGAAAAAGGTTTATGTCAATGTTGAGTCACATCTTAATATTTTAGTGGGATTCCTTTATAAGTGTAGCAACACACGAAATACTGCATGACTTTGTCATGAATCGTAGTGAGACGTTTTACCTTGTTATTAACAAGTAGGCAATGCTAACCCCGGTGCGTCTATTTTATTAACGTCTCTCGGTGTGTTTACTAATACAGTCTCCGTATTAGTCGAGAGATATTGATAAAATGCACGCAACGCAAACGCACTAAGCCATGATGGACGTGGCGGGCAGACCGCTGCAACACGGACAAGTGCAGCTGGGAGCAGTGCGAGGGCCGCCTGTGCAAGCAGCTGGACGCGCTCGAGCTGCAGCAGGCCGCCACGGCGCTCGGGGAGCCCTACCCGCCCGACACGTACCCCGGCTTGTAACACCCGTCATGTCGGTGGCTGTCACTTTGCTCGCAGGTCTTTTTAAGATGGCTAGTAATGTTCAAATGGTCTAGAATAGAAACTTGATGTAAACATGCAGACGCGTAGACGCACGCTGCGACATCGCTAGCTTGTAACGTAGCACTCGGGTAGTTCATCCCTCATAGTAGATTGTTCCCATTCGTAGCATTGCAGTTTTTAGTTGTGATGTCTTATTGATTTCTTTCAGCAACTATCGTGCAGCAGCTCTCGTGTTGTCGTACTGTAATACGAAGGTTGTCGATATAAATGTTATTTACAAAACGTAGTAATACGTAGCTTGTTGATATCACATTGAGGCGCACTCCCGGTGACCTATTTTCTGTTGAGTTACTTAAATACACGCTGGCTTTATTGAAATGTATAACAATATTTAGACAACATTATTATAAATTGTAATGATTGCTCAAGTATTGCATGTAACGAATTATTTTAATGCAACATGCAGAAGTTCGGCGCAAATTTACATAAGCATATTGCTTGCATTGTAGTGTCATTGATTGCAGTAGAAAGTAATAAATAAACGAAACCATTTTTTGGTGAATTTATTTTGTGTGGATTTTTACGTAGGCAGGTGCCGGTGTCGGTAACAAGTGAACGTATGAATTTTCTAAAATCCTCTCTCATTTGTCCCCTACATAATATAATGCACGAAATCAGTATTGTAGTAGTCAAGCATTGACTTATCTTATGTAAAAAAACGACATTGTATCAAGGTAACAAACGATGACCCGAGCGGTGGCGGAAGGTGGAGCGCTGGACGGCCTAACAAACTTAATGCGGACGGATATAATCTTATTGAAAGCTTGCTTCACATTCTTTATTTAGTTGGACGCTTACTGCTCAGAATGACGCCTGTATCGCACTAGTTACTACGAATAATGAAGACAGTCTATGACACGCATTGTTGTCCACAGCTGAGACAGCAACCCCGCCGCTACTGGAGTCGCCACAGGGCTCCGAGTCGGAGCTGTTCATCTGCCGCACACGCACCTGCATCCAGCCCTCGCACTACTTCCCGGCGGCGCCGCGCGAGGGCAGCTCGGATCAAGCCGCCACCTGCTACTACGGCGCCAAGCGCTGCCCCGCCCGCGTCGCCCGGGCGAAGTGCCGTCACGCTGCTCCCGGGAAAGACGACGGGCCCGTGGAGGACGCGCAGCTTCTCGGGGCCGAGCGTACTGGTTGCTGCAAGGCGCCTCCTCGGGATCCCGAGTGCTGCCAGTCGGGCGCTGCGAGCCAGGCCGAACCGGGCCCGGCGGCGCTCCCGTCCCGCGACCGGTCCGAGGAGAGCAGCGTGACGCGCGAGGATAGTCCCCAGATCACGTGCTGCCATAACACGCGGGCCACGCCCACCGCCAGCCAGGAACAGATCATTAAGGACTTATAGTGCCCGGTGTCGGTTAAGTGACGTTGATAGTCCAGAGAGGCTGGCACGCGGTCGCTCCGGTTCTCACGGTTCCCTGCTTCGATTTAGGAATATTTAAAACCGGTCACCGCACACTAACGACAGGTCTCAAAGGTATGATGTCGTCTATTTGACCGTGGTCTGCTCGGTGGATCTCCCACCTAGATTTGAGCTCGCGCCGGTCGGCAGGGAGACTGCGGCCGGGCCGCGTGACGGGTGCTAAAGCAGTTGTTGTTAAGGTCCTGTGATTTTATGCAATAATATTTTTATACGTAATAACCTAGTGATATTAGAGATGAACAGAGTCAAGAGCGGAAGTTATTACTAACAAGGTTATTTTATATTTACTGAAAAACCGAAAAAGAACTTATATATATAACAAGTAAATCAGTAAATACACACCTTGCGAATGAACAAAATTAGCTGAGGAATAAATTCCTAGCTTTGGAAGCTTCATGAAAGAAGTCATCTATACGTACAGGAGCAGCAGTGAGGCTCTGTCTCATCTCTGATTATTATTATTTAGTTAAGAAGCTGCTTCTATACAGCACTGTAAGTTATTAAATTGTTTGTAATAAAATGTAAATGTTACCATGAGATGGCTTTGAAATGAATTTAGCTATAGTTGTTGAAGGCTCAATATTTTGTGTTCATTGTTCACGCGTATTTTGTTTCTAATATAGATATATATAACGATCCAAGTGACAAGGTGAGTTTTTGAAACCGACCATTATTTGTCCAGATTGATGCCAAGAGATAGGGGAGTGCCGGTATCAGCAAATTATTTTTATTTCAATTTGACCATTGTATAATAAAAAATATATATTTTTATAAAGTCTCTAGTTTTATTTTACTCCAAAACTTGAATTTACAGGTAAACAGGGCGTGACGGTTAAATAAAAATCAAGTATAAAATCAATGCTTTTAATTCATCATAGAACGTTTAAATGAAAGTTATTAAAATAATATCTTAGTCTATCTTACAACTAGCTGTTTGATACAAATAATCACATCATTCGGCGGGCGCGGTGCGCGCAGAGACCTGAGATTCTACCGGATATTGATGCACCGGAACATCCGTTACGGTACGAGGGTTCACGGCGGGGAAATACCTTCACATACATAATAAACCTAGACAGTTGCCAGACGTTTGTCTCAAAAGATTTTCTAATATTTAATTAGAGTAAAATAAAACAGTACTATTTTTATATAAGACAATAGCTTATTTTCTGTATCAATTGACGAGCTTTCGTAAAATTGTTAGAAAAAATTAAATCTATTAAAAACAATATTTTCTTCAGTAGAGTCTAATTGCCCAGGGCCGTCAGATTATTCTAATATATTGGATAAGCTAGTATTAATACACTTTAAAGGTTACTTCTGTAAATTGCCCGTTGACTTGGGCTAGCAGGTATGTGCAAGTGTATACTAATACTAGGTACCTAATATATATTTCGTTTGTAAATACTTTTATATATTTTGTTCTTAGAAAATAAGTAAGGTCTGGCTGTCCTGGAATCTTATTTTGAAACTCGTGTTTTCGAATTTCACATGTAACTAACGTGTAATTAAAATTAAATTCATCTACAAATTTTTGAAGGATAATAATAATAGGGTATAGAAAACGTTGTTAGAAAGGTTAGTTTCAATGGCGTGGTTGGCCATTGCGTGGGAATCAAATTTACATTATATATGTAACTATCGAAGCTCTGAAGCTACTTTTACGAATAATTTACGATAATTTAATCAATACAGTAAAGAGTCAAATACCTAACGTCTGCTCACACCGCGCCCTCAACTGCGAGGCTTCAAAAACAATTACAATATTAACAATAAACTTAAATAAATATGGCCGTTTGTCATAACACGTGATTGGTTTGATTTCAGAAAGAAAATATATCAACAACACAATGCTCATAAATATAAAGGTACCTTAAATAGAATAGGGTTGACACTGCCGACACTGGAATGAGACAGGGAGGGAGGGTATAGCCGTCTCGCTCGCCGCGAGCACCGGGTTAGTAGGAAGTGGTACACAATTATAACAGTACACGTACATTACTAAATTATTCTCACAATTATCGCATTATGGGCGAAGTCGACCAAAATTTATCCCGCGAATAAAATGTCATATCTGATTCGTTTGAATGTTGTCAGAACGACGTAATTAAATGAAATTTATTACAAACACTTCGGACGTCGTGAGCCCGCAAGAAGCGGCAAGTAACTCCCCAGGATATATTTTTACTCACAATAATAAATAACACGTATTACTTATGATTATATTATGCGAAACTGATGTCCAAAGCTTTTTGGTTTGACATGAATATAAATATATGGTCGAGTCCGCCTCACAGCAAACACACCATTCACTGTGATATTTTTTGACCTAACAAATGGCAGCATTATAGTTTGACGGGCGCACGAGTAATGTCAGTCAGTCAAGTGTGGTGTGTTTGCTTAATGCATTAAAATGATTCCTTCCTGATTATCCCGCAAAATTTAAATTTACTTTATTATTTTACAAAATATAGTTTTGATGTATGTATTCAAAATGAGAGATTCCGAATTCCTGGGGGTTCTATTAATGATAATAGTGAAAAACGAAACCATATATCAGATATGCAACTGATTTAAAGATGATTTAGATGATAAACCAATCAAGAGATTTCGAATCATAGTTACAATTACATCAACGAAGGAGATAGGATTGTAAATTACAAAAAACTAAGAAACTTTGCGGGATATCAGCAGAATCACTTTACAGAAAATGTTATAATTACATAACACCAATCGCTCCATTTCACGAGAACGTCGTCACAGCGCGCCGGCGGCGGGGAGTTACACTATGCACCCAGAATAAGGCGACGCGTACAGCCAAGGGGACGCCCACGGCTACTCTACCTTTACTACTTACAGTAGCGATGCTGTATACCTTCTATAATAAATAAAATTAAGTTAAAATGCGACCGTTCGTCTGAAGCGGCGCTGCAGCCGCGCGTTCATGCGTTACTGTACATAACAAAATAACCGTGGACGATCTCCCTAACAACAGTCAACAGTACTGGCGTACTGTAAACAATTTACAGGGTGTAGACGATAGAATACAAGCAATTTTAATTTACTTCAATTTTCTATGTAAACTTGATATATTTACATTTTTTATTTTATTTTATTATTTTTAAATAATTTTAAAAATTATCTGTAAGTCAATTATATTTGTAAAATAGTCAACTCAAGGATGTGAACGGACAAGACCGCTAGTATTTTTTTTGTAATTTTTAGTCTGTGCGCTACACAAGGATTTATTCTAGTAGTAAATTGATCAAATAAAATTAGT
>DWPA01000313.1:0-27441 GCA_018251375.1 Calpodes ethlius
ATAATAGGCTGGTCAATTTAGACATTTGGTTCTACATATATTCCCAACAAGCAGAATATTAGTACAATTGTTCAAAATACAATTATAAACAAAACCTGAAATGTCCCCACCATTCCCTATTATTTTATACATATTAAAATTATATACATAATAATATGATTTGTACATCAATATCAATAAATTTAAGCTTTGTACCATTTATCGAATTCAAATTAATGTAATACTTGTGATATTTGTAGTAACACTTGTCAGAGATTAACGGCGGTTCTCAATAATTTATCCATCCACAATCTTTAAATAAGTCAGTAGGTAGAATAATAAGTGATACTTTTTGACAATTGTATGACATTTGACTTGGGATAATAGATAGGAGTTAGAATATAGAATAATGAAAATGCCCTAAGATAATGATAGATCTATTTCTGCAGCGCAGAAGATAAAACATTTTGTTTGGCGAGTTTGATTATTATCGATTATTGGATTAAAAAATTCATGAAACGTCTAAAATTAGTAACAATTATTGTTTTAGCTGACCGGATTATTTGTTAGGAAGCCATAGGCGAGTGTGGATCGCTAGTCCAATATAATATTAAAGCGGTAGGTAAGGTCAGAGGTGAAGCTTTGAATTAGTAAACAGAAGAGTCGCCGGCTGAAAATACAATATCGTCACTTATATAAAGAACCTACTTCTGTTTTTATATTGTTAGCGTAATTGGGGTGGACTTTTATTATTTATTTACGGGGGGTAAGGGTCATGTTTGAGCCCCCGCCAGCATTACTTGCACCCAGCTGATTAGGGAGCACGTAGCGTAGTGAAAGGACCATAAATAAATAATTGTAGTTACTCAAAGTCACATTATTTCTAATACGGTCATGTATGCGACAAATCTATACAGTCGTTTCAACTCAGACTGCTAGTAAGATCACTTTCAGGATTGGAATATACATTGTGTGTGAATAATAAATATAATAATTATCATCATCGTCATCACAACCCATAACTGTCCCACTGCTGGGCTCGAGTCTCATCACACGATTTCAAGAGTGCAGGCCTTAGTCCACCACGCTGGCCAGTAGACTTCACACATCTTCGAGAACATTATGGAGAACTCTCGGGTGTGCAGGTTTCCTCACGATTTTTTACTTCACCGAAGCAAGTGAAAATTAACTTGTAACACGCGTATATACATTCGGGAAACCAACGTTCGTAGCACTAGGCTTCACTGCTTTACAAACATAATAATAAAATATTTATAATCTGTGCTTTTGTAACTCCGATTAAGATACCTACCTTCGCAGGGGATAAAGGGGACAATCAGTTATGCGTCTCGTAAAAACGAAATATAATATCATAAAGAAGTTGTAACACTCCTGCTCTTCGTAAAATAATTTCAATGAACTTTAATACAGTGTTAATTTATAACATAGAAAGTACAAACTCTTCGGTTGAAATCCCTTATGAAGTAAGCTAATATGTAAGTTCTTAAAGTAGTGAATATGGTGTAGGACCGAATTTTTTTGCATAAAATCTATACTTTTATGTATTTTTTATTATAGAAGGATTAGTAGGAGAGAGAGAGATTACTAGGAGGTTTAGTAATAAAAGAGATAAGGTAATAAATATTGTCTTTTCTAGACCACATTTTATGATTAGGTAGGTATATAAATAGCGTTAATCCGAGACTTTGCTCGCGTCAATTTTTCTGTATTAAAAAGGTACATCGTGAAGTTTGTGACCTCTGAGCTCTTGATATATACAAAATTTCATACAAACATTCATTTTTTAATTTATAATATTAGTATAATTAATGTTTTAGTTAGAACTCTTTTTCTATTGACAGTGCCAATGTCAGACAAAAATATGTTTTACTTAAAAGTAGCGGGTATCAAAACACATGGAAATATCAGTAAGCATGACACTCCACCAAGCCGCTGATTCGCATCCAGAGTACGACCCTCAGTAATAAGGCAAGACTGAAGAGATCTGTCTCTTCTTATTCATTCTGTTTGACCTGTTTCATTTTGCCCCCCCCCCCTCCTTTGTTTCAAATTCGTGTGTTCCGAGATGTTAAAAAACACTATTAATTTAGGAGTAGTGTAGAGTTTCTTTCACCGTTTTTAATAATTGGTAACTGTATTATATGTGTAAAGAAGTGAAGTCTATCGTCTCCACGCTTTATAAGCTTCCATCATTACCTCCGCACGACATCTTCCTTCATCCAGCCATAGTGTCATCCTCCTCCCTCCACAGATAACTAACTACCACAGATAGCTATACATTAAATAATGAATATGTTTATCTATGTTGTTACATAAAGTGTATGTAGGAGACGATAGATTTCTTTGCACATATATACAGTACCAAAGCATCTATCAAGAAGGTAGTAGATGTAAAAAATACGGCCTCAAGTGTACTAATAAACATTCCTCCGTAATTGAATTTTAAATTTGAAGGCAAGCTCTGCTATTTTTAAACGCCTTTGTTTAACCTGAAATTATTTTTAGTTTCTGAGTAGATTTGTCTGCTTCAAATTTTACAAACTTAAATAGTGCTACACACCCTTATCTTACAAAGTTTGAGGTTACAAAGACTTTGAGACGTTACTTTAGTTCTGATATCAATGCTTCTTTATGATAAGAATGTCCTGATAAAGTCCTAAGTGCAGAGTCACTTAGCGATGACTCCAGGCGAGATAATACTTTAATGGCTAAAAGCACATTTTTTTTTCTAGTATAAGATGTATTTAATTTTTTAACTATTAAACTAAAATGGTAAATATAGAAACACTTTACCCCGTTGTCCTCGTTGGACCTCTTATCCCTCACGTTTTATAGTGTCACAACTCAAACGATGGGATGAGACGTTTAACGATTAGTTTTACTCTTGAAGAAGAGAATGAGAAACTCTTGTGAAAATCAGAAATATAGTTTCAGACAAAATTAATCTGCAGCATCTAATATAAAGGTATCGCACACTAAGCTGCATACAGGTGCCGTAATATCACGACCACCGCTGTGCGGGTACACACGGTATTAACTTTATCCAGATTACGTACCAAGCGGTTTTATTATACGTAGGTACTTATAGAAGGCTAGTGGTATTAGAAACACGTTTTATATTATACTAGCAATCCGCCCCGGTTTTGCACGGACCCAAGTCTTTGTAGTGATACAGTTTTGCAAATAGTCAAGTTTCACGTTTACGTGATAAACTAAGTTACAATATTATAGCGCGGATCTAAACTAATATTATAAAGGAATTTTGTTTGCTTTTTTGTTGGTTTGTCCTCTTTTAGTTTCGTCATTATGTATCGTGTATATATCATGTACATATTGTTTAGATGCTGGTCAATAACATATACTATCTCTTACCGCGAAAATAATGTTATTGGTATGAGAAGATTCATTAAGTTGCGTATTAGAATCCAATCAAGTTAAAATTTTGCAATCTAACTCACTTCCGATGACAATACAATTATTTGGAACCGTCGACCTGATCTGATGATGGAGAAGGAAGTTGGCCACAGGAACTCCAGAATAAGACCCAACCCCATCGAGTTATGACTCGTTTGATTAGTATTGACGAGTACTTTCTATATAATAACCAGGGTTTGATTTACTAAATACAAATGTTAAAAAAAATATATCTGTATTTTTTTAAATCTTTCAACGTAGGACGGCAGGTTAGCCACTAGCATTTTGATAAACAGGTTGTTCATATCAAATTGGTTTATAACAACAATTCCATGTTGTTTTGCATCCATCTATATTTACAAATATACACCGGTTTATTTACAAATTTAAATCATTCGTGTTTTGATCGTATTGACGGAGAGGCCGAAGTAATGAGGTCTCCCCTCTTTTTTTTTGACCGGCGCATCGGTGTTGTCTATGGTGTTAAAGGTGTTATTGTCTATGGAAGACGTGAACCTGTTACTGTCAGGTGGTTAGTCTGCGCGTTTCTCGGCTGTTTACTTAAAATAAAGTGTGTATTAATTACTTTATTTGTAATCACTGGTTTGAAACACTTTGTTGAACAATAATTCGTTTCAATGTCCGTTATATTTGTCGGTTGTTTTTTTTGTCTTTAAAACTATATCCATATGTCATTTTGATTGTACAGTGTAAATTAGTAATGTTTTCTAAGTTGTATATATTTATATTAAAAAATATCTATAATAAAAATAAAGACAAAAATGGTTACTGTCTGTACTCCCTAAAATTGAATTTGACAGAAACATTATTATTTGGTGAAAGTTATGTCTCGTAAATTAAAGTGTTTTATTAAATTATTTTTCTTATTACTAAGGGCATCAAAAGTTAATTATATAAACAAGGACGTCATATGGTGGTCGATATTCAAAAGATACACCAATACCTCACTTTGCGACGTTTCGTTTTGCGTCGTGTTTTTTGGAACGTAATGACGACTTAATGTGAGTTATTGGTGTACAATGGAACTCTTGCAAGTATACGTTCAAGAAATGTTGATATTAAATTACCGTCTAGTAGAATGCATATTGTATTTTAGCGACAAAAAACACTAATGGTGATACAATCACAAGAGTCTCAAAGTATTAAAGTCTTAGTGAGTGTAGGTGCCGGTGAATAACACAATATCGTCATGTAAGATAACGAACAAGAAGGGATGGTCCACTTTAAACTGCAGAGGAGGAAGATCTTCACTGATACTGGACCTGTTTTGCAAGATGTAACCTGAAACGTAATGAAATTATTTTTAGTTTTCATAATTAACTACTGGAATACTAATTGCCGTTGAATTTTATAATTGAGAGTTAAGTTTATTTTCCACAAGTCATGAGATGTGCGGGGTAGCGAGACGGTGCGTGGTAAAATCCGCCAATAGAATCGTGCTACGTAACTACAGCACTCGCCTTTTAAAGAATCTCAGCCTTAAATAGTGCTACTACTGCTGATTCTTAAGAAAATCACATGACGTCTCACAGTGAAATAGAAAGAAAAGATCGGTTATGTATTCCTATCTTTGTCTTTGACATTATTCAAAAACTAGATTATAGAAGATAATAATAAAACGCTAACACACTCATACCCCCGCAGTAGGATATCCTGTGTCGCGGGTGGTATGGACAACACATATAACACGTCACTCACACCCATGACCCGAAAACACATATGTATCTGCCACATAAATATCTGCCCCGGCCGGGAATCGAATCCAGGAACCCCTCGCTTCGCAGGCAGGGTCACTACCAAATAGGCTACGAGGCCGTCCGTAATAATGTGTAATATATGAATGGTTTCATACTAATGGGTAACATAAAGATGGCTAACGTAATAATGGGTAACATGACATCGGAAAATATAACGGCGACGGCAACCATCAAGTGGTTTGCTCAATTCGACGAATCAAATAATGGTAAATATAAATGCGCAATGTTTTTTTAACGTATAAGGACACAAAGAAATTTAAATGAACGTACCTGAAAATATATTTATTTTAATGTACCGAAAAAGGAAAAAGAAGATAACAATGGATTACTTACGTAAATGCGGATAAGCTATAAGTAGTTATATTTAAATCGACGTAAAAGAATTGCAGAAATAAAATCTAACTACATGGCTGATGTTGTCACAGAATATTATCACTCACAAAGACATATTAAAAATAATTTGTATTTTTTTCATCAATATTTAAAAATACATCTCAAAAATACACATCATACCCTCCCCCCCTAACTAGGGTTCCTTGTGTAGTGGGTGGTATAGACAACATAAATTAGAAATCACTAACACCCATGGCCTGAGAACAAACATTTATCTGTTACATAAATGTCTGACCCAGCCGGGAATCGAACCCGGGACTTCTTATTTCACAGGCAGGATCTCCCCAACTAGGCTACGGGGTCTTCAAAGTATGTTTATTATAAAGTTCTCATTAGTGTGTGAAGTCTGACCATACGCACTTAGTCTGCGTGATAAACTATGCCTTGTATTATTCACTTGTTGCCCAGCTATGGGCTGAGCTATGGACGAAAGTTTGCGATGACGTCACGTAATAAAGTGACGATTCAAACTCGACGAACTCTTAAACATGAAACTTATTGTTTATTAGGTTCTTTTAACGGAAGTTGTTCCGCTGCTAGAAGTTTCACATAAAAATCTAAGCAACCATTAAACAGGACATTCAAGACTAATGTACTGAACGTCTGGAGATATAAAACTAAGTTGTGGCGATGAAATAAACACGTTAAAAGAGCCTTAAAAGAAACACGACGTTATGTTTTCAGGTAATTTGGTTCGTTTTGTGATAACGTCGTGATTATAACCCATAATCACCGAATATTGGGCTGATTTGTTCCTTGTAAATATAACGGGTGAATTTTATTTCTTTTTCTTCATACTAGTTTACTGACGTCACAAACTACGAAATATTGTAGCATAAAGTATTACTTGCAACAATAGAGTAATCTGTTGTATACGTTCATAATATATTTTGTTTCGTGATAGAATTATGATTATAACCTATAATCACCCAATATTGCGTCAGTATCTGGTCATTTCTTTCTTAAGAACTTAACGGGTTAAGAATATTTCTTTCTGCTAGTTTGGGACGTCACAAAATGTGAAATATTTTGATATAAAGTATCATGTGTAATATATGGGTAATATATTCAATGAATACGATGAAATCTACTTGAATTGTATTTGACAAGAAATATTATTTGAAGGTATTTTGAACGCAATAGAACCCACGATGGTTAACCAACACAGACCAGCAATGCCAGCGGCATCAAGGATATGTTGTTGGCAAAGGAATACCTCATCCAACAACAATTAATGAGAATAGTTAGATCTGTTTACTTCTTACTTTTATTATCATGTCTTTATTTTTAAATTACTTTCATATTATATTAAAAAGCTGCAGACAAGTCTTTTTCTATGTCCATTAAATCGAACAAGTAATAACGAATAAAAGTATACAGAAATTCTATTCAAATATAACTGGACAGTAATTAATACTTATAATATATTCATATTATTATAATTCTGCTGTGTTTTAATAGAATACAAAAGTAGGTATATATTGATAAATGAAGGGGTGTATTAAATAGAAATATACATCAAAGTGAGATCGTTATGCATGATGAGAACTAAAAATAACAAAACTTACAGATACTAAGTCTAAATGGCCGGATCTATAACAGAAGAAGAGCCTTATTCAAGTAGGAAATGAGCTGATTATCATAGACCAGAAAAATGTCGTTCACTTCAGCTATCGAACAAAAAAACGTATCAAAATGGGTACAGTCAAGTTGCCAGACACCAGACAAACGAACAACACAATACATAAAATTTATTATATAACATCACGCTTTCGCGTCACGGGTTAAAAACACATAACTAAATTAAAAACCTCTCCCTTTTTACGAGTCGTTTTTATTAAAACTCAACATAATATTACAATTCGTAATCAAGAATAATAGGCGATTCAACGTTTTAACAAGATTGAGCGCTCTAGAGTTCAAATGTCACAAAGTATTATGCATGTTATGAATAATTCATGATGCTGTCCACACTTCATATTCATTAAGTGAATTTTAGTGGTGATCATTTCAGTAGCAATAAGCTTATTTCGTAGGAGCTTGATGCAGTAGGTATTTACTCCAGTACCAATTGAGGAAAAATTTACGATATTATCAATTGGATATGAGGATCGTCGGGATTACGACGAAGTTCATTGACCATAAAGAAAGGATCTTGCGTAACAACATCTTTGGGAGTTCAATGGGATGGATCACGAAATGACTGATTTTTTTTAAGACAAGATGAGTACAAATTTCTTAGAGTAGGGTGAGGGGTATAGGTCATCGTCCACCACGCTAACCAATTGCGGATTGGTGGATTTCACTCACCTTCGAAAATATTATGATGAACTCTCGGGTGTGCAGGTTTCCTCACTATGTTTTCCTTCACCGAAACAAGTGATAATTAACTCGCAATAAGCACATAATTTAAAAAAAATCGGTTTCGAACTTACATCCCCACGTTCGGGAAACCAACGTTCGAACCACTAGGCTAACTCTGCCATTAGTATTCTAAAGTACAGTATTATTGTCTGTCATCCCTAGATTAATTATGAGGTGAAGTAACAGAAAATGACACTTTAATATTGTTTTTTGACAGATAGTCTAGTTACTAAACTAAGGATTATAGAAAGATATATTGCTAACGAAACTTTAACCAGTATTATCTAACTGATGGTAGACAACAAAAACGGTTCTGTTTGTAGAACTTATTGCGACTAATTAATCTTTCAGTTAGACTGTGTCGCGAGTGAGCGCAACTGTCACCACAGCACTCAGCTGATTTAGTGCACTAAACGTCTTATACTTCGCTAACTTTAAACATTGACAAATGTTTGTAACAAGTACGTAACATGTTGGTTACTTGCGTGTCTGTATGTAATTGTTTCGGATTCTTCACATAAAAGTAGGGCTGCCAAGACTTTGAATATTTAAGTGAGAGATTTCTTTCTCGAGCAGCGCAATTGCGAAACTTATATTTTTTTTTATATAAATAACTGACAAAGAATACCAAAAGCCACGCGAACGCACTGACGACCAAAAAGAATCAAAAGATTCATGTGTTTTCTGGCACTGAGATCGAAACATGTAAAACATTTCAAAGCTGTTTTAAGGAGGTCTGTAGCTAAGAGGCCAGGTAAAAGAACCTACAACCAGGACCTCTACCTAACAATAGGACAGCGACCTTCAAGTGGAAAGTCCTGACGCCCTACACTTATCCGTAGATCAGCAAGGAGTAAAGCGCTAAAGAGAATTGATACGGTCTCAGGACAGATGAAGCTCCTTACATTACTTACGTAACTTGCCCTACCTACATTATTGCCTACCTGCATGCCCTATTTACATTAATTGCTTCCATATTGTTCAACTAATCGGGCTTTCCCTGCCACAAATCGTGTCTAGAATTCATAATAATGTACATATACCACCATAATCGTGACTCGATCACATTTTAAATAACCTTTTAGTGGCGTCCGGACGCTTTTTAATCTAGAATAATTTCTGGGAATACCGGACAACCCTACATATTACTAAATATTAATGGTGTAAAAAACTAGAAACAATTTCTTTCTGCAAAACTGTGTTGTATATCATTGAAAAAAATCCTTTTGTCAATGAGAAATAAAGTAGTGTATTAAATATCAATTTCATATCATAAGGGAAAGTAGTTCTAAATCGGCTTGCTAGATTTCACCCAAAGAAACTTATTAAAAAACTAACAATTTACTGGTGACACAGGCGTACTCAGTCAAGTCCAGTGTTACTATCTACCAGTTCTGGTTTTATTTTACCGTATTTTGAAGCCTCAGTATTATTTATTTGAATAGCTTTTAGAAATGTAAACCGAATAAGAAATAAAATAAATAATTCAGAGAGAATTAATGCAATCCACTCATACCCAATTCACGTACACAGCAACTGAATTTTGTTGCGAATTAAAAAATATAAAATAGATATTCAGTATGCATACGTACATATATTTATAATATGCATGGGATATTTTAAGAAAAAACTATATAATATTTTATCAATAAAAGCGCCAGATACTTTTATGGAATTCTTATGTTCTGTGCGAAATTTAATACTTGGCATACTTGTAACTTGTAGTATACGGTTTATGTTCATTTTATGAACAAATTCAACTCGCGCTTGGCTTTATTTCTTAACTATAAGTATGACAACCAGCTGCCGCCTTTGTTTTTGCAGCTGTCATCTGCACGTACCTGCTTCTGAATTAAATTCACAAAACAGAGCAAAAGCATTCAATTATAACTGCATTAAATTTATTATCCGTTTTCAAGGAACTAAGGAAGAAAATAGTTAAAAAAAATTTGCTCTATTCCTGATGTTATTTCCTCTGTTATTAAAAATAATAAAAGCTGAACTGTTGATACTGTGTCTGTTTGATATGTTGATGTATCAGTCTGTATTAATACTACAGTTCGGGTCACTTGACGGTGGTCCGGCCATTTCCTACTTTTGTCTAACTGCATTTATTTGCTGGATAAATATTCGTGATTGAAAGAAAATAATTATATATCATTTCAAGGCTTATTTACCTACATATGCTCAACTTGACATATGAACGCTTGTATCTATAGTCAAGTTAAAGTAATTACTTGGTTGGACGAAGTAAGAACTTTAAATTTTGTATATTCTGAGAATTCGTTTCTTAGATAATAACTTAAACCCCAGTAATTACTTTTACTTGACTATAGATACAAGTGTGAGACTATTTGCGCGCGTTTGCAATTGTACTTCAAACACACAAATCCATTTCCCTCAAACTGACATTTATAAACACATTATCCAAAAAAAATGCTCACACACACAGCGGAGATATTTATCGTCGTATATCCAAAGCGGCAACTGTCGCTCCACGTAATTGATATTTATTTTTTGTATTCAGTGCTCGTATTAGTGGTCATGATATTAATACGCGCTAATATTTGTTATCAGATATTGTGGCGAAGCTAGTTAAACCTAATTAAGTCGTTTGGGATCCAAAGTACCCGTATTGCATTAAAAATAATATAGCTTTTAGCAGGACTTCCATTAAAATATTTTAAGTTCAAACGGGATGCACACTTTGAACTTTTCCCAGCTGCTTCGCTTCGATGTAATTGGATTGCCTTCCGGAGCGAGAAATAGAAAATAATTTTATTTCCATTACTTTGCAGGCTATTTCTGTTATTTCTAAACTATTCATCGGAATGTAGTATTCAAAGGGATAATGAATAACGAACCGACTCATTAACGCTACTCAAAATGTAATTGAAACTTCGCCATGATTAACTTTATTGCTGTACATTTCAATATGAACCATATTATAAACTTATCTAGAATAATTAATATTCATACAGGTTAGCCGGTATTGATGTATAAAGACGAATTAATTTTATTAATTAAGGTATAAAATAAATAAGTTAATTATTGTAATTTTAAACTTTGTTCCAAAGAATCACTTCATGGTATGACTAGTTATCCAGGGATAGGTAGAGGCCAAGTTGTCATGAGGTTAATCATCTACATGTCGGATAGGCATCAACGATATTACGATACATGCATCCATAACCCAGAGATCTTGAGACACATCATGAAGGCTGCACTATCCAGTGGATAAGCAAAGTCATCAACTACGACCACTCACCTCACGCACTTGTCAAGTACAAACGTGTTACGGACAGCGATAGCATTTAAGAAATAATATGTAATATTTAAATTAATATTTTAAGATGTGTACATAATTGTTATATAAATGTAATAGTATTTTTTATGTAAAAGAGACGAGATTACAATGTGTGACCGAGATAGCAGTATGGCATAAAAAGTAAGCGAGATAGCATGCGAGCAGGCGGACTCGCATAACTCTTCACACATTGTAGCCTATCAAAATAGTACTTAAGCGCGACAGATCGCCACCAAAATTGTACTCAATTGGCGCTCTGAAAATTGAAATAATAAAATTTAGAAGAATAAATGGAAAATAAGTTTGAAGAAAAGAAGAATTTTATTACAGTCCACTGCCCTCGGGCGAATGCATTTACAAAACGATTGAGAAAATTTTACTATTATTGTCAACTAAATCACTCATTTATTTGGTGAAATAACTTATGCGTTAACCAAATTAATAACTAAATGTAGCATGTTTGTAAATCGTTCGTGTGTCGCGAACTTTCAACTATTAACATTAAACTACAGATTAATTTATGAATGTTAGTCGATCAATTTAACGAAATTGTACAATTAAATTACGTTCACAAATAGAGTAATGATGCAATAAAATTATAGCATAATTAATTGGTATATAATAGGTTTAAATGTAAACTCAGATTTATTAATAAATCTACTAATGAGTTCATTTTGAAATTAGTCCAATAATTATTTTATTTTTGCACAGTCATTTTTTATTTTTGCATAGTCAGTTTATATTTTAATATTATAAAAAACGAAAATATCTATGCCCGAAAGTATGTCTCTTACTGTAGATAAAGGAACTTGTTAGCTGTTAGTGTATATATTTCAGTTTCAATCCTTTTCACCCCATTTCGAGTCCATATACTTGTAACAAATATGTTTAGTGTTGAGGAAAAAAACAAAAAAGTTGAATTAAATGAATTTAAAATCCTTTTACAAATATAATGCCCCGTTATCAGTGTAACATGGGCTATTCATTTCAAAATTATAATTGCATCCGTGCTAAGCCGGAGCCACTATTGTAACATATAGTTCCTAATGGTATATGTTTAAACAGTGTTTATGAGATTAAAGTTATACACAGACCGTAGCGCAGAATGTCAGTAACACTAATGAAAACTATTTGAAGCTTAACGCTGAAAGCTCAAAGCACTATCTGGCCTTTTGTTCTCGTAATGTTGTCGCGACGTCATACAACCCGTATTTGCATACAAATGCACTCTACGCACAGCCTGTAACTAATAGTGATGTCATCTTGTTCTATCGATATTTGTAAGGCTAACGTTGATTATAGAACGTTGTCTATATTTTCTTACAAAAATAACATCGTTGATAACGATATAAATTAATTAAAAATAGTAGGTTGAAATTTGGTAATAATACTTAAATAAAAAGGATTAGTACTTTTGTTTTTGAAATCAGTTCCAACACAGCTATTGAAGATAAAGCCATGACGAATAAACAAAGAATTAACTAATATAATACATATTTAATATCAGTAAATATGTTCTTAAATTATCGTGAAGAAATTTTATTAATCAACGTTAACATCGAAAAGGTAGGATCAATCGATAAAAATCCTCTAGCCGGAAAATAAAATGAATTAAAAGTATCGATAAATAAAACGTAATTGGGACTTTACTAATGCAAGCAGAACGAATTACACTTGAAAAGACATTCGTGGATCTTCGCCAAATACGCTCATAAAAAACCTTAACTATTATCCAAAGTTCCCTAGATAGCTAGACATATTGGAACCTTGATCTCAGTCGCTATTACACGCGGTTTATTTGCAGATGTGAAAAGTTTTAAGATACAAGAATCCATCCATCTTAAATTCAACTTTCCCTGACCTTGCTGAACAACAAACGAATTCTCAGCAATTTCAGATGACATTCACTGACATTCAGTTTTATAACGATAGTCTTTTATTTTTTTTTATTTTCGAACATTTATTATTTAATCTAACCAAATATTCGAACATTTTATTTTGGAGTAAAATTGAAAATGATATTGAAATTTACGCTAACACACTCAACACGACATTAACACGTCACTAGCACCCATGACACGACAACAAATATTTATCTGTCACATAAATATCTGCCCCGGCCGGGAATCGAACCTAGGACCACTCGCATCGCAGTCAGGATCACTACCAACTAGGCTACGGGGCCTTTTTTTTCAAGTATTGCGTTTTTAATCTCGAAATAGATAGTTCGATTCAGATGGCCAGAATCTACTCAATATATTGAATTTATGAATTTGTATGGCTTCATTTTAGATTTAGATATGTAACGGAATGTCAGTAGACATTCCACAAAATGTTTCCAAGTAAGAGATATTTTCTTTATTCTGGAATTACTGCCCTATGCCAATCTAACTTGATCTCTGAACGACCAGAGTAAGTTGACCTCTCTTTTTTATTACAAACATTGAATGACGTAATCTAATAAACAAGTAAGTAATATACTTCGGTCTGTACAGTACTATTAAGGTTGGTAATATATATTATTAGGTTGCCTTATACATTGGATATAGAGAAGATTACATGCTGTACCTACGTACATATTTATCCTCATGGAATGAACATAAAAATTTACATGCTGTTTAATTGTTGAACTAAGAACTTAAACCTTTATTGTATAAGTTTGTATAAGGCCTGGTGTACATATAATATAAATTCTGCTCGTAACCCTGAAATTACTCGCACGTCACACGTTTAGTAAAATAATAGGCCGAGTTTCGGAACCTCCAATTTTATCCCAAAAAAATATTCCTTACTGTTTGTTCGAGTGCACATTGTATTAAACTTCAATGTTTTAAAAGAATAGATTAAACATTACAACCGGAAACAGATTTTACGATTGAACGATAAAAACATAAAAATAAAGTTGCCTTCAAATTTTTAACAAGATGTGCTTCAGCTATCGTTTTATTACAGCCACATCTATTAAACTAAGTTTGGATTTCCGTTACACATTTACGTTTCGTTACGTGTTACATAATTTCTATAATTATCTATTTTAATTTACTCTGGATTCTGAAATCGAACTCGAAAGTTAATTTATTTGCACCATGGTTTATTTGATAGCGCTTAAAATAACGTTGAAGTCTCGAGGGGTATGCAACGCTCGAAGCGAATTCGCTTTACGCTAGATACGTCAGCGTCAAGCGTTAAGCACAAATGCATGTACCCTATATCTCTAGCATGTAATTAGTCTTCTCAGCTGAATCTTTCTAAGTTACTTTCTAAGCTCGTTACTTTGTTCAAGAAAACTATAAAGGCCGCTAAAGTGAACACCAACTATCATTTAAAAACAATTACATGACGTCTTTGGCAAATAAACGCTTAAAACGTGCTTAAAAGTAACGTCTATTTCGTGGCCAAGCCATTATTCCTGGGTGACTGGGTTTCATTCAGTACCTTAGTACTGGTTGTATGTAGAGCGAGGTATATATGTACCCAATGTCCGAGTGATTATTTAATTCAGTATGTTTTATGTACTTCAAAAGTACAAGGTTTATTCATGTGTCTTTTTCATTCTTAATATTATTATCATATTTCGACGAGTTGGAGTCTGGAAGATCCCCCACGAATGGTAGTTTGTAATAACTAATATTTGCCGTAACATTAGATAACTAAAAATATTTTATTGTTACAAAGTGATGACTTTTTTTTTATTATTGCATATTTTTCCTTTTTTTTTTACCGTGAACACGGCGTAAACTTAGTTAAGTTTTTGTTGAATTTTTTTACATTTACTTTTCCGTTTAAATTTCTTGTTCACTTTGTTACAAACAGAATATCCTTTCAGTTATTCCATTTGCTAAAGACCAGTGACAGTTGACCCTTCATTAATTATGTCTTTTTCATTAAGCAGTCGACATTTGGAGTCGTTAGCTATGTGAAGTGCTTCACAGAATTTCTTTAGTGGTGCTTGTGTCTATAAAAATTCAATTAGTGTTATAAGACAGTTTCTGTTACCTAATTAATTTATTTTCTTAGCTGACAAAAGCGGAATAATGTCATTTTGTCCAGACGTAAGCAATTTCATTTATGGATCCAATAACAAACGTTCATCTATCCCATAATATCTGCCTTACTCTGTATCCAAACCTGGAGCCCTTCGATTAGCGCGTAGAACACAACACAATTACTTTGATTACAAATAAGGTGTGGGGACATACAGAGAAGAGATATATTTATACATACATGCAGAAAATATTTATCAAAAACAATATTTTTTATCATAAGTGACTACCCTTCTGGAATTAGAACCTGAGACCACTCATTAGGCGGATAGGATTACTACCAAGTTGGTAAAACAATCTATCTGGTTATGAGAACCATAACGTCGGATGTCTCATACTACCAGAATTGGACATCAGACCTTATGATTCTCAAATCGAAATACATCGATAAAGTCAGTGTATAGTAAACCTTAGTAACGTATTTAGAAAACGTACAATAAATTATTATAATATTACCAGGACATTTGAATTTAGTAGTATGAATCTTAGTCACGGCCAATCTGCTACAAGAAGTGACCTCTTGACAGGATGAAATTTGACATTAATTAACGGCTATTTTCAATAATCTATCAGTTATCTATATAATCTGGGAATTGGATGCTTTTGACAGTTCTTAGACAACTGACAGGAGGATTGCTGATGGACAGCATAATAAGAACGGCTCTAACATTAAGTCTATCTATTGAAATTCAATGGCTTTTTAGACGACACCGCACATGATAAATATTATTTTCAAATGTAAATTCGTCCAAACTTATCCACTAGATGGTTATGCGAGCAGACTTGTGAAAATTTTTAACGAAGTAACTATTCTAATTATTTTTAAACCTCGACTAGTTAGAAGCAATCTTACTATTGAATTTATATTTCGTTTTAAATTGAACAAATTTGAATTTAAATCTAAATTGATAAAATTTAAGGTAAGAAGAGATTGCATTAGTATTCGCCCTTCAAAAATTCAATTCACAAATGACTTGAGACTAATTTGGATGTAAAAGAAATGGGTATTATCAGAATATAGTTAAGGTGGAATATCGAAAGGCAAAGTTTTAAGTTTATTAAGGATTAGAATAGGAACAAATCCCCTGCATATTAAAAATATATACGTACTAAATTTTGCTCGCGGATTCACCTTCGCGTGAAAATAAAACAGCAATAATAAGGTTGTCGATTCCGTTCTATCATTGGTTGCCAGGCAACGCTTTATTGTTAAACTTTCTTTAATTTGGTTGTAATATACATTGTAATCGACCTGTCCACAGAAACAGATACTTTATGGCGGTGAAAGTAGCCTATGGTATTCTTCATCCCACCTACTATCTACACACCAAAAATAATACCATAAGAATCCTCCGTACTGCCGTCAAAGAAGAACAAACAAACGAATAAACCAACAAACACACTTTGGTATTTCTAATTTTTTTTTTTTTATTGCAGTAAGTCAGTTCTTGACTACTATCCCACCTGATGGTAAGTGGTATTATATTTATTATATTATTATTATATACAATATTAGTATAGATAGGCAGGGTAGTAATGCCAGTAACAAAGTTTATTTTAGCTTCAGTATATAAAATGTAGTTGCCGTTAAAAAGCACTGTTTTGTAGCGGTTTTTGGTGTAGTTGTCGGTTTTCGCATTGATGTAGATATTAATTCTAATACAGATGTTATTGCTGCTGGTATTTACTTTAATGATTTACTAATGAAAATAAAATTTCCTTTGAAAGAAAGTATTAAGCTTCACAAATGGCTCATGGCGATTGTTTGATTTTTGTGATTTATTGATGCTAGGAGAATTAATTCTACAAAATAATTTTCTCGGGTAATCAAATAATTAAATTTGAACCTTAGTAGACAAGATATGATGCTAAATAACTACTTTCTTACTTTATATGAATATACCGAAATAACTTGAGTCCAAATACGTAATGTTTTTCACTCAAACATAATATTAATGAAACAACTCAATTTATAATTCAGCTTAGTTGGCCCTACCCTACATTTTTACGAAATGAAAGCAATAAAAATGACTGTGTTAGAGCGAGATATTCCCAATCTACGTAAACGAAGCACGAAGGCAAACAGAATTCAAAGGAGCAAATTCCTACAGAATCTTAAGAGAATAAGCAATTCGGGATGCTTCTTCGTCACAAATTGTCCGATATTAAATTTACGACATCGTTCCTACTTCAAATTGTGTAGGAAAACTCTAGGATCGTTCAAAACGAGCACTTTCATGAACCTCAAATAGTAACCCATTCAAGAAATCGCTGACTTGTACGATAGTTCCGCCTATGAATAATATGGACTTATAATGCGAGCGTCTTTATGGCAGGGACGTTTTAATACTTGACCGATATTTTAGGGATAAAAACGTCGTCTGGTCATTTGTATTACGGCGACTTTTTAAAAGCTTTACTATAAAGTAAAACAGTCGCCATTACTGGGTTTCTATGTATTTACATAAAAATTATAGTTCCACTCAGTAGTGAAGAGCAGTTGCATATTTGCTTTTAAACTTTTGCAGTTCGTAGAGAAATAGTTTTTGAAGTTGATTCTGCGTATCTTGTAAATCTGGCTAAACGTCCCTTTCATCTTCTTTATTAAATCAGTTTTACATACCGGCCATTTAGTATTGTTTTAATTTGATTAATTTCTGTTCACTAACCCTAATATCCTTCAAACAGAATGCACAGTTGTTTGAATCTTTAGGTTTTTTGCTTAATCATAATTTACATCCCGTACATCATAAAACAAAATAATATTTTAAACCAACGCCACCGTAATTAACACATTACTCTCCCGTATTTTTCATCTCACGTACCAAGAGCTTTTGCGGTGGGTGGCATTTTATTGAATTCGCTCGTGTCTCGGTTTCGACGGAACCAGTTATTGCCTACCTCCCTTTTCCTCTACAGCCTTTCATCCATTATTATTATTGATATGTTTGCCTCTATTGCTATTGCCGATTGGGGCTTTTCACTTGTTTCCCTTAATGTTACACTAGGGGAGTTTTGTCTTCAGTTTATTGCGTCGTGAATATGGTTTACTGAAATTCTAGAGGTCCATACAATAGAAAATTAATGAATATTTATTAGGTTTCAACAATTGATTAATGTTTTTATTGACTTGGGCCAAACCTGAGGAATAAAGAGATCCTTTTATTATTAGGTTTAATTCAACCTTTGCTATTTTCATCTATGCTAAACTTATCTAGCTAAACAATCAACGGCACGATGATTTTAGCTTTTTCTCGTAGATTTAGCTCATCTAACAGTGTCTTTACCCTGCCTGTTCACATTTATTTTTTCTTTTTTATTTATATTTCTTTTAGTTTTTGCTTTAGCTTACATTTCTTTAACAGAAGTAGATGTCCTGGGTTTCTCCTTTTTCCTTTTCGTTCTGAGTTTCTTTAGGATAGTTCAGAACTTCGGGTATAACTACTTGCACTGGTACTGGTAGCAGAGCATGCTACAATTTTTCTGGGATTTATTGGAAATTCAAACTTAAATATCACTTCTTTCGTCTACATTTTTAGGGTAGGAAGGAAACTAGTCGTTTTTGGGAATTTTTTTATTCAAACTTATGGTAATATTTACTAGCTTCTATTAAAATTCGATAAAATATCATACAATGTAACAGAAGTAACAAATATGAAGACAGTACCAAAACTGTCATTTGTTTAACGACGAGCTATAATTATCCAAGAGCAAATAGATTCGATTTAACTTGGAACAAATCTATTGAAGATCCTTCTGACAGCAGACTAGTTGCAAAAGTCACAAACTAAATCCAGATCTCCAATAGTAAAACTGATTTCTCGGTCCTGAAGAAACCAGCTAGCAAAATGGCGATGAACATAATATCATTGCAATATTTGCCAGCCCCGGATCTATGGGTTGGCAAACCGGGACACTTGTTCCGAAAACAGTTTTGGAGCGGCGCTAAATTCTTGACAGTTTTTCGGAAACACTGAAGGGAAGGGGTATAACAATCACGTTTTTTTGAAAAATCGTTTTTTTGAAAAACCGGTTTGAAAAATCTTAGATCCGGGACTGATATTTGCACGCTGTAGCAATAAAAAATCTGATCTATCTAATTTTCCTAATTGTTACGATTGTCTAACACAAGTGTGAAATAAATTTCCTAATACAAAACCTTCTACACAATCTAAAGACTCGTTACAGCAGTCCCGGTAAACAGAATCCCAAGCCACATGCTCTCGCTAGCATTCCAATCGTTACGTATTTTAGATTTAAGCCCGGTCTAGGTTTAAGTTTCCTAGCAAAAATTGATTCTATGTTCTTCGATAAATTCTTTATCGATACCAATGTTGAATGATACGAACATTTTTCGATAAGGAAACAAAAAAAATAAGAGTTAAAACAACATAATTAAAAGGAACATACATATATAAACCTATCAAAGCATCTTTTCATCTAAGACCCAAATTATAATAATATCAGCTTTCACAAACACATGGTTAACTCATATATACTTTTATCATTTCTAAAATGAGAGGTGCGTAGGAATAAGTCTTCCATCCTGCGTGGGAGGCTGAACCACAAATCACGTTATAACCGTTATTATATAATACCATCCACGTAAACAGTCCTTTTATGATAAGATACAATTTTACTTTGTAAATTTTCTCATTTATTAATAACTTACTTTCAAAGGACAGTTACGAGACGTTGAATCGCTTTACGGTAAAAATATCTAGAATATACAGTGAAGACTTAAATGACATTAACCGAAGCTTTTAAGGCTCAAGACGTACGAGGCTTGGTTCTGTGAGAGAAAGAATTATTGTTATTAAAAATTTTCCTGAGTACAGCCGCACTTGCGATTTAGTCGCATAATTATAAAATACATTGCATTTTATCTTATTTCAGATATACTTGATGAGGACTTACTATTTTTTAATAAAGATAGGGACAATTTATAAACGTAAGAAATATCTCCATAACATACATAAAAATAAGTAACAGTACAACTTTTTACAAGTACGGATAACTTCATAAAATGTATGATTTTGCATTTTTGTCGTGTTAAAATGTATACATTCATGTTGCTCATACGAAGACAGCCTTAATGATATAAAAAATTGTCTTGAGCTTAGGATAATATTTTACAAGACTGAGAAAATATTGCAATGTTGACGTTATTTGATTAGACACAAAATATTTATAACGACATAGCTTAAACGTTTTATGTTACTGTCACATCCTTACATGATAAATAGAGCGTCAACAATGGTACGAGAAGATGTGGCCAAGGATTTAGTGCGCTAATTAACACGATAATAATTGTCATATCGATATATAACTATAAGCCTTTGAACGTCCACTCATAATAAATTAATCACACTGATTAAGAGAAAACAAAGTTTTGCACAGATCTTCATTGTGTAGTCAATACTTAAGGCACACGACGCGTTGATTAAGGCAAATTTGGGTGTATCCGTAACACGTTGAGACATTATAAATGCTGTTAAAAGTCAATTTTGTTCAGCCATTCTCTTGCCATGTCTGTGTTAACGTCAATATTAAAGACTGTGTCTAAATGCAGTATAATTAACGTGTTAAGAGTGATGATGATCACTGATGAAGTTCTGAACATCATCATAGTAGTGTGTTAATTTGCGCGATATACTATAAGCCATATCTGTTCAATGTTATTAACACGTTAGGATACAGTTGTAAGAGGGGCATTAGACAAGATTATTCAAAAGTAAATTAAAAACCCAAAAAAATATAATTTGCATCCTCTCACACAATAGATTTAAGTTTGGGCTCACGGAGGCCTTCAATGTTAATATACAGGGTGGGTAAAAGTGAAAAGAGACCCCAAAATTATTTTCATCTCGCATTAATATTCTTGGTTACTTAACTAGATTCCTCAAGCCGCGTTTCTAAACTGTGAAGATCATGAGAAAATATTTGCGGCTATAATTAGCTCGGTCTGTTGGCTTTTCCGCAGAACTTTTTGAACTTTTCTCTTTTCCTTTGTTATAATTTTTATTGCATAAATTTAGCTTAATTTTTTTACAAGTTTACGTCAAATTCATTTCATTAACTGTTAATCGTATTTCGTTTATCTTAAACTTTATTATACCCATTTCAAAATTTTACGTATTAAGCGAAGAATTATGGAGTTAATGAAATTTTAAGTAATTTGGTATTAGCACCGAATTTGTCTTATTTAATATCTTGAATATGTGAATCTTTACCCTTCTTGGCTAGCTAGTAACTTTTTACTTAAGTCTACCGCCAAATGGCTTATCGTGTTCTAGGAGGGTGCTTGAGATCCACTTATTTTATTACCTAAATGACCAACAAGCGAGCTGATGGTCTCCCTTGTTACATGACTACCGCCACCCATCGTGCCCAGTAAGACCAAACGTGACAATGATACGTTATTTGTTAATAAGGAAGAAGTATAAGAAAGAAGAGGGAATGAACTCTCAGCTTGAGACCCAGAAAAGAGAAATTGTTTGGCATGCGACTTAAGCAAGAATAGCTAGCCAGACAGGCTTCACAGAAAGATAATTCTACTACTAATAATATTAATATAATCATCATGTGAATGTTTACCACCAAGCGGTTCTGTTGGATTTCACGTTTCATTGGCTCTAAGCCCTCAATACTTTTTCTCTATTCATTGGTAATGTCTTACGTGTTGTTGTTGATATGGACAAAAGTAATCCCTTACCTTCTTTGACCCGTCTACGCGTTTAGCTATTTGCTTTAGAAATAAACCTAAAAATTAAATGTCTTTATTCAAAATGGCAGATAAATAATTTTCGAACATAATATTACCCAAAAGTTTAAAATTATTCACGATTTATTTAATTCATCGTGGATCAACACTCATTCTAAGATAACATACAATGATATGAATTAATTCGATGATTAAAGTAAAATGAATATAAATTTGTATGTGGAGTATTCGAATTTGGCTACTGGTGTCTTTTAAATCCCTATATAGGCTATCACTGCCTCGAATATAATAACTTTGTACCCTCATACATACACTCAAGTACAACGTAACCTCATTAGAGGAGATATTTCAACGCGAAACAGCGGAGTTTGAACAAGTTCTTCAAACTTTACGCCGAGAACTTGAACAGAACATGTTCGTACAAGTGTTTAGGGTAGTACAGAGAGTGACATAAAAAATAATTCTAAGGACTCGGGTAAATGAGCGATTTGAGTGAATCTGTTTGTAGTTGATTAATGGAGAAGATGAAGATGACGTTAATTATCTAACAATGAATTAAAATTAAGAATAAGATGAGGTCAAGTTAGACAGACCCTTCCTGAAGTTAAACTTATCATTTTGTAAACTACTTGGTCACATCTAGTGGATATAAAGCAATTGATTCTAAGGTCAAATTATCATGGAGACATATGGTTATCGATACTTTGAGAGAATTAGTAAAGAAGATAAGCTTTTCATATGTCCCGGTGTCGATATGTATCATGACTAGCAAGTTTGACCAACTGTTTGATGTTCTCAGATATCAAAGTGATACAAAGCTATCATTCAGGCCCGTCGGCTATATGCCGGATTGCTCAAAGCAAATTCTGTTTAAGGGATAAGTAGCGTGAAACACAAATGTATGAGGTAGCCTGCAATTAGGCCACGAAATTACGCTGCAAATCGCAGTGATAATATTTGACTATATACGATTTGGCATTGACTTTGACACCACACTTGTAACGTCTAAACGCCTGTAGTGGGGCGAATGTTTCGTCACCAACTGCTAGACATGTTTGTACAAACGTGTGTCAGCGACGAGATAAAATATGGCACAACGACGTTAACGAGCGCAAATTTGTATATAAATTCATAGTTTCATTCACGTGCGAAACTTCAGAGCAACACTTAGCAACAACTTGTTTAACGAACGAAATTCTTATTGTCACTTCGTTTTCGTGTTTTTGTTGCTGCGGTAACGTAGTGTCAAATTATTGCAGAGACTATTCACGTACGTAATTTTGTGTCGATGTCGCATCGCAGTCGGAGGTACAGACAATTATTGTGTGAAAAATCTTTTTTGAATGTCGACTGGAACAGAATGTATGAATCTCATACACAAATTAAATTAAGCATACTGTATGCTTTAAAATTGTTACTTCCTTTGAATATAGCGTGACCCAATTTAAATGAAGAAGAAAAGTGCCACCTATTTAGTTTTCTTTTCATCGTCGTAGTGGATTGTGCCATTGAAAATTGTACGATACAATTAGTTCTTTTAGTAAGAAAAAATGACACTGCCTCCGAAATCATTTTCAACTAAAGCTTGCTTGTTGAAAATTTTTAAAAAGTATATTTTCGAACAACTGGACAACCACGAGCGACCGTTTCTTTACTGAACGACGTGACAAAGACACAGATTTATAATTCAATAATAAAATGTTTTAAGACAGTACTTAACTTTATAACATTTACTGGTGTGAGAGCAACTTTAAGCTCCATGCCACTCGCATGCATACATTAAAGTTTCCGTGTACATAATACATAAATAAGATGTCATTGTCGTGTCATCAAATGAAAACGGCTAATAGTGCCAATTCTTAGAACCCACTTTTTATTAGCAACTGTTTTTAACAATCCGTCTATCCGTAAACTCTGTATTATCTAGTAGATACTAGACCTTTAAACACATATCACTGTTTTCAATAATCTATCACTAATCTTTGTATAATAAAGTAGGTAAAGTATAATCATTAAACACATGTGTGTTTTTTATATTGCTGGGCTATTGAATCGAGGATTATCGATAGATTGATTATTGAGAACGGTAGTTAATTTTCGAATCGTAATCTCCTTAATGCTACTACTACGGATCAAATATAAAAAGCTTATTGTAAATTATAAGAAACCTGCGTACAGCGCGGATAATCTAAGTTAATTCGTTTAGGTGTGCTTATAGCATTAACTTAAGCATAGATTCGAAGATTTCGTAATTGGATCTATTGGATTTGTGTGTGAAACCTTTTTTGATAGCACCGTAAGAAATTTTATAAGAAGTTTATTTAAGATTAAGTAACAGGCGTCTTTTTACGGCAGAAATCGTACAAATTCATCTTCAATAAAGTAAGATATAAAACGAATAATTTATTTTGCTAAAACTTTTTTATTCCTCATTTAATATATTATGTATTTATTATATTATGAATAACACGTTAATGTATTATGAGTATAATGATTTAGAAAAAACTATTATCGGAGTTTATAAAGAGTCGATTTTTCTGTTTGATAGTGCATTTGTTTCTGAGAATCTAAGAGAATATGGCTCATTGAACTGGCTTAATCGGAGTCAATGTCGGACTGTTATTTCTGTGGATACTAAGTTTTAGATCATAATTATATAACTATGATTAAGTAGCTCATTAGTGATGTCTCATGTCCAGGAATAAATCAAGAATGCGTTTCGTTTTTTATTGATTATGTCGAATCAAAATTTGTTTTAGTTATTTACATAATATTGTAAGGTAACGTTAGATTTAGCTAACAACGCAAATTCGAAGAGGAAATGTGCAAATGATTGGAAATAACGATGTTACTCGTCAAGAGAAGCTCGTATTATATATTGCCGTCCGACTTTATAGCTCTCATATCAAGAGTAATTACTCTTCTTCACTCCTATCTTTGGTGGAAACCAGCCTTTAGACATATTATTAACCCTTCAGTAGTTTACCCCTATGTAAATTAAATTGAAATTGATAGCAAATATTTATATCGTAACGCGTTTCTAAGTATCATAGTCTGAGAAAGTCTATTCCATTTGGTACTACGATACAGTAAAAGTTCATTTACATAAAAATCTAACCCTTTTGTTGCGCGTTCTAGCCGGGTCATTAGTTCCTGTTTATCGCGAGACTCCGTTGTACAAGTAACTTACGTAATAACGAACACAGGGTTATAGACACACTTTTCTGTTCGTTTTCTTTTTTATACTCATTTCTAAAAGTTTTAAAAAGCCATTTTATATTAGGTAAGAACAAACACTGCAGCACGACTTTTTAAATATTGAACAGAGCTTTTGTATTTTTTATGGGATAAAGATAGCACACGAGCTTGCAGTGTCAACGTCCTCTGCCGCCTATGGACACTCGCGACAAACTTCGAATAGGATTATAGTTAGTAAGTCCTGTTAGTATTAGCTTTTATAATAATATCAGTTGGTTACTTACTATATTTATTATATATTTTCTCATGTTAGATTTGGTTTAAAATTGAATGAACATTTAAATCTGAATTAAGGTTAAAAAATATAGAAGTATAATAATCGCTAACACTTACAATTACATGTACAATTTAAGATAACACAAACCAAGATATAGGAGCAGTTAGGAAACTTACAAATTCCTAAGTTCTTCAGATAGAAAACTGGAGAATCTCCTTGGCCCAGAAAGGAGATTCTCCATTACCAACGACATCGTTTCCTTGGTTTTCACTGTAATCGAATTTCCGAATCTTGTCTCTGCTGTGTGCAATTCGCTTTAAACTTTAAAGTATCTGGTAGCAATTCAAGCCATTTAAATACCTAGAACTGAATTACTTTTATGTCACTAAAGGAAGTTTTCCCCAGCGTCAGAGAAGAAACTAGGTTAGGACTGCATTTGAAGTATTTGCCCAATGAATTTTTCACATTTACAAGATTAAACTTTAAAACACTTACTTTGAGTCTGACGAAGCGCGCGGTTAGATTTTTATCTTTTACTTTCAATAGAAGAGTGATTTAGTACACCAGTTCCTTCAAGAAATACCTATTTCTTGCGGAAAATAGTAGAATATTTATTTTATAATTTTCTAGTTCTATTCCTTTGTTTTGTGAACTCACCGCCTTTGTTTTCGAATCTTGGCGCTTCGTGATGTTTCCTTTGTCCATGTTAAATAAAGGTTTTTATAAATAAATATATCGTACAAAATTTTACTCCTGATTTCTCCTGATATAACGCCTGATTTTTGTAGAAAATCACATTATCTTGATTACATAGAACAAGTTATTAATTTGTAATGTGTGTGTGCGTATATTGTAATAAATAACCAAGCATTAATGTGATAAATACAGAAAATATAACATATTTTTTTTACCCAGGCCGGGAATGAAACTCTTCGCTTCACAGTCACGCTCATTACCAAGTAAGTAGACTGCCAAAGGATATTCCAATAGGACCAAATCATCCTTAAACCCTACTCTAGAAAAAACACATATTAAGGTTCTCTTTTCTCAAGATTATCCTGTAAATATATTTCTCATATGAAATGCTTCAAGGATCGTACAAATACGGATACGTGTATTCCACATAAGATAGTCTAAGATAGGTAGGATAATCCTTAAGTAAGGCCTGGACTAAATCCCTAGAGCAGATACATTACATCAGGCTAAGCTGTACACTAATATGGACCATAAAGACGATTTAACATAATGAGTAATTGTCTTTGACCTAGAACTTGTAAGCTCCGTTTCAGTGGAAGTAGTTGGGACAGGATTATTTTTATGTAAACCAATAAACAAGCAGACGGTTCGTTGGAAGGTTAATTCGGTTTATAGGAGACCTTGGCATCAAAGGCATAACCACGCGTTTCTGGTTAGAAGGAAACAGAAAATTAGCTTTGTAATTGGCTCAGTAACAATGAAAATAAACTTATCAAAAGATTGGTTGGCTTTCTTGTAAGGTGGAAGCTACGAAAGGAGATGTAATAAATAAACCTACCATCGGACAGGAGTGTCTTCTGTAATTGAATCTGGTGATTCATAGTCCAGCTACATCTAACACTAACCTAGGGACCATCTTTGTTATACAAGGTATTCCACGACACGATCATGTTAGGTTGGTTAGAACTTAGGCTAAGTGATGTTATAGTCAGTTAGAGTAAGTCAGGTCATTAAGGGGATTTGAATCACATCGGGATTCGAAGCGAAGACATTATTGGATATTTAAAGAATTTATAGACGATAAGACTAGAGTTGTCAACAATTTAAACCGGACGTATACATATTTTGTAAAGTAGCATACTACAGCGTCATGGAAACAGAGATTATTGATAAATTTCCTTAAGTTTATTTTAGCTGTATTTAAAATTACCAGCAAGTGTTAAACTGAACAATTATAACATTTAAAA
>DWPA01000314.1:0-27436 GCA_018251375.1 Calpodes ethlius
GTTTTGTTCGCTTTTGTTATAAAATTTGCCTATTGAATAATATCAAATCACCACTAAAATTTAATACTCCATTGCAAAACCTTTAAATTGGAGTTACAAAATTATTGCTGACATAATATTTTTTTATAAAACTTGAGATTTATTACTTTTAAATTATTTATTTAATAATACATAATAAATTGACAATAGTGAAATAAATCGTTTCGTTTTCACTATTCATTGTGAATAGGTCGAATATATTGTATTATTTTTTCGATGCCTAAAACGTAACGTAACAAAAGTTAGAATAGATTTATTAATATAAACATTTGTTTATGTAAAACGTCCTTGTATTCGTCCCCATATTCATTTCATTACAAATAATTTAAAATTAATGCAATACTTTAGTTTTAGTAATAATTTGTTGCATCTACACTGGGGTCAGCTTCCTATTGAAATTGCAGTGCGAATCTAAAGGTGAGGAAATGCAATGGAAATGCGTGCGTAATTGCAAAATCCTTTCCAAATCTCGTGCCTTTACGTGCGACTTCGCTCGCCAATCTCGTCACGGACCACGAGCTCCGACAATGATTAGATCGGACTGGACGAAAGACAACTACTGAATACGCAAGATACTATTTCACGACCCGATGACTCCGATGAAAACATTCGTAAGGCTTCGTTCGATCGATGTTATTTTTATTTTACCAGTTAATTAGAAACTGATAATTGAAAGCCGATTAAATAACAATTTAAAACGGTGGAAGTGAAAATTTTAGGTACATTAATTGAACAAAGAAAGTTTGGTAATGAGTTATTGCAGGTTCAATAGCGTATTATATTGGCAATCTTGTAACGCTAAAATTATCATTTTGAAATGAACTTAAACAAAATACTTAAATGAATGTTGGGACAATTATATTATACGAAAGCAATTGCATTTTAGTACGAGATAATGTAATATTTACGTAAAGCTTAGCACCAACCAGGGGATCGGATTTCATCTCGTGATCTGCTGGCATGGAGTTAGAGTCAGTAGGTATTCTAGGTCACCCTAATACGGTCAAAGTAATTGATGATTTCCGTACTCTTGGGCATGTGACTCTCGGAAAGTAGTCTATAAACACAAAAGTCCTTTAGAAAACCTTAAATTAAAAATCACAGTATATTTTTGATGTTATGTTCACTAAATTCTAAACGGTTTTGTTATCAAATCATGATTTAATGCTTAGAAATAGTGATTCATGAAATCAACGGCCTAGCACGTCAGCTTAACATTTTGAAAGCACATTCCTTTCCTATTAGAAGTACTAATTTGCGTTACAGCCTCGCTTTTGACGCGTTTCAATAGAATAGGTAAGATCTAATCGGCTATCCCCGTTCCGAATAACAGACTCGTATATTGGCAATATATAATAAGGTTACATGAACCGTCTATAGATAAAATAAAATATAAATGAAATTATCTACAACAGCGTGAAGTGCAATAATTAGTGAACAATACCTTATTATGGGCGATGAGTATTGTAATAGCTATGACGGGGATGGAAATAATGTAAATAGAAATAAGTAATTTCAAGCTGAATTATTGACAATGATGTGTCCTTGTGTTGACACAGTACCTTCGTCTGAGAACAATAAAGTACAAAAGACAATTTAATTTCGTAAAAACTATAATAAATAAAAGAAGAGAAAATGTTAAAATTTCATGACCCGGTTTATAAACCTATTTCTTTTGTAAAGATCCCTCTGGGATGTAATAATCTTTGAGAATCAAATTGTAATACTCGTCACTTTGGTGTGGTAAATATTATGAGGTTTTTATTTACTCTTCAAGTCAGAATAAATAATCTATTAAGAAGTTTGTGCCCAAGACTACCCAAGACAACACCGCAACTCAACATTATATGACCAAGTATTAACTTAAACATTATATTTTTAATTATAAAAAGGCATCAATTCATTAATTGATCTTGAATATTTGAAGAAGAAACGCACCTATGATGAACTTTCAATAAAATTGCAAGTAGTTTTGTTATGTTGTAAATGTCCATGGAGTTCAGTAGCCATTTAATTGCATGCCTGCTGTGCCATATTGCAACAAAAACAATTTATACGGTATCACTTTGAGTTCAGCCGCGGGCACGATTACGTAATTATATATTTTCACCGAGCGGCTTCCTTAAATATTACGGCGTAAAAACAAACCGGTGTTACGTAATTTTACGCACCGTTACGTACAGAGATCAGAAATCATTAAGAAATGACTTGTGAGATTTTTTCAGAGCATTAATATATTTTGGAAAGTTATTACACGTGCAGTCATCATTACAAACACTATACCTTTATTATCGATTATTGTGCTGTTAACTATTTCTTTTATTCAACTTATTTATTTTATCTTTAAATAACTCTGTTGGTACAATCCTTTGGTTGTTGTTTAGTTGAAATTAATAAACAATAATCCATATATGACCATCAAGTAAAAGCAACCCATGGACATAAAGTGTTATTTAGCGTTCACCAAATATTTATTGATAATCTTCAGAGGTCACAATAGCGCTACGTGGACCTTTTATACGACACCTAGATGTAAGATATTGTAATAAATGATATAAAGTACCTATTAATTATTATTTATTAATGATATTTATGTATAATATATAATAATAGTTACCTACCGAATACAAAGTATATTTTCTGAGTTTATATTTTGTCAAAACTCTGCAGTGGATAAATGGTACAAAACAAAAAGGTTGAAGTGTAAAACTCAATATTACGGAGTACATTTCTAGTTTTTATAGTTACCGCACAGTGATTTTAAACGGACCGCGCAAATTGTATTTCGACGAAAATACTAATTGCATTATCGAGCGAGGTAATCACGTAATTTATGTAACAGTTATGTCGAACTTCAATGTAATAAATTAACCTGTAAGTTAAGATCACGCACGCCGTTTTAATGGAAGAAAGTACACTAAAAAATGATTAACTAACATCACAATAGGTTTAGTTACTGCTTACAATGTATTCTACGTACGCATTCAACCATGGAAATATACAAGAAATATGTTTGAACTTATCATAATATTTTCAAATTGATTTAAATATTTTTACTATTTCATGTCTAGTTAAATAAACAACGGTTCCTTCCGATTATTCACGAATGCGTCGATGATAAACAAGGTTGCCAAATACGCTAATACAGTCCATTATTTCAATGAGTTTTAGTATGACTTCAATTCTGTTTGACAGCAAGTCCCTTGAATTTGTTATTAAAAAAAAATATTGTTAGTAAAATACTTTATGAAATCGCAATAATTATTTTTGGATTTGTAGTTGGTAGAGATTATCACAACACATTCGACCTCGTCATTGAAGCTTAGTCAGTATATTGAACTAAGGATATTAGCATCGATAGATTAACTAAACGTAACCGAAACAAACGGAATATATGTATCTAAACTCAACAAAACAAATCTAGTTCCTAATCAGGAAGCTTGGAATTTCTAACACGCCACTCGGCGAGACTCGATAAACACCCGTTTGATAGCCAAAGTGGATGTTACGTTATACGTATAACCGCGCAACAATAATATTTTTACTGTTAGCTCCTCAATTATTTGAGATTAGAAGCTATTTAAATGTTATCTTAGCTTAACTACTTCGATATTGGATAGAAATAAAGAAAATACATTTTATTTGATGTCTTTGGCCTTGCTGATGACCTGTTAGGACCTCTCAACATAAGGCTACTTGGTCGATTATGAACATTAAATTATACAATTTCACTATGAGTATAAAGGTTATTAATAAATTATTTTAATTACCTTACTTCAGGTTATATAAGCAGATATCCCTATAAAGGTTATTGTTTAATGTACATTTTCATCAAATGTTCATCAATATTTGTATGAAACAAATAAACAAGTCTGAGTTAACGCTACTTCATAATTACATATTTCGGATTGATATTAACTTCATACGTAACGCAGCCTTAGCAGAACCAGAATGTATTTTCCATTAGTAAATTATGTTCAGCCATTTACACAAGCAAGTGGAGATATGCGCGAAACCAGTTCCGCTGTCGTCAAATTAAATCGGTTGCAGTGTACCACATAAATTTTATTATGCAACCGACCACTGCATGTGCAGCGTCCATTTTGGAGAAATTGCTGAATTACGAGTACGGGGTACTCTTTAATCTATACTACGTAAGCAGCGAAAGGTTTTGTTCCAATTATGAATCGCAGTCATTACGTTAGTTGATCTAAATGGTTGTCCAAATTTAAGTCAGTTTTCACCATTGCGCTGTTACTTTTCCCTAGACGTAATATTGACTAGGAATATATTCCACTATACTTATAGATATTGGAATCATTTGCAAACATATTCGAGTATTGTAGCACCTATATTGAAAAATATAAGATATTCATTGTAGGGTATAGAAAGGCCCAACTTAAAATCTATTGGTATTCTCTACCCAGTTACTATTCCGCCCTAGATCCTGGGGAGAATTTAAGATAGTTGCAAATTATAATTATTATGATAATGTCTAAGTACCTAATGAGTCTCTAATTGTTGAATACTTCTATTTTCAGGTGGAGCTTTTTAATAGCGATGATGTTGATAGGCGCGGTTTGTGCTGAAGAAGAAGATGATGTGCCGGATGCGGGAGTGGACGGCGAGGAAGAAGATGAAGTAGCCCTCGACCTGGAGGTAATTCGCTCTCCCAAACAATCATGTAGGCTAGCATCTAACTGATTTATAATCTAGAAATATAAATGATAGATAGATTGAAACTCACGGATAATGGCAAAGAATTAAAATTTGGGATTCGGGATTTAAGATCTCATGTGGAAATACTAGAGTTCGCCAATTTATTTCTAGATATGTGAAGTTACAAATCAACAATGGCTACAATAGTTCTCTGTTTCATTATTTTATAACTTTTTGTCTTTAATAGCTATCTTTACAAGTAATTAATTTGCTAAGGATCAATTACGATTTAGTGTCACCATTCAAATGACTAAAGTTATCTAAAACGTTTTCCTTTTTATTCGGTTACTAACAAATTATTAGTTATGCCGATAACTCAGGTATGGGAGTGCTTGTATTAAAATAAAGCGATCGTATCGAGTAATAAGAATCGAAAGACAGGTTTGAGTGTATTGATCGTGAGTCTCGTACGATACACTCCATGCCATTATGTGCAGCGCCGCTTTCAGATGATCACTCTGATAGCGCGTTTACTTTCCAACTGGTGTTCTTGGTTGCACTGCGATCTGTAGGCATTATAATTTATGTAAGATCTCCGGTAAAACAGTGTGAATCAGGCGCAAATAAACAATTATTCACCGCCGCGCTCGCGTGGATTTCGTAATTGCAACCATTTTGTTACATATGCAACACAAATATAAATCTTATTGAAAACTGTTTGCCGTTAGCAATTACAATTAGCCTTTCTTGCCAAAATACAAGTCTTCTGCATCGTCTAACAACATTGTCAGAACATTCGTGTATGTCCCAATTATATTAAGTATACCTAATTGAATAGAAAAATCGACTTTATAATCTTTCGTTTTAACGACGTACCTAATCATAATGTTTTTGTACTTAAGATAGCTACAAGCCAGATATAAAACCAATAGGTAACTAAATACAATATTAAACAAAACAGATATTTCTTGTGATACCCTCCGCCCGTTGTCCTCATTTAAGTACACCTACAAGCACTGCCGTGATCTCCAAATCAGTGAATAACACCATATGCTTTGACTTTCTAATTAGTAATTGAGTAGTCAAGTGGTGTTTAGGCTTGGTGTTTTGTGTTCTTGTGTTAAGTAACAATTTATGGGGTCCAACTCGTAAAAACTTTCAATAAGACCATTACATAACATATGAAAGAGTTAACTATTTAGGAGCGACATTTATTGTGAATACAAATATGTATATATAGCATGCGTATATCACACTAGTACTATGACCCCGTAGTTTAGTCGGTACGGAGTCTGCCTGCTAAGTGGGCAATCCCAGTTTTAATCCCCGGCTGGGACATCTATTATTAGCGTGAAAAATAAATATTTATTCAGGGCTTCTGAGTACTAATGATGTCTTATTTCTGTCATCCAATCCCACCGCGATGCAGTGAATACATAGAGGGGTTTTGGTTGTATTGGAGTGATCCACACTGACCTCAATCTCATGCCGGTAGACCAAAGTAATTTAAGAGGATACAGAAATTAGCCTCTAAGTTTGTTTGCCAGTGCGTTTGTTATGTCATATATTTACTTGAAAAAAAGACCATGTTCTATTGCAGGTCTATGAGAGATTAAGCGTTCTACTAAAAGTAGTAAATTTTTCTCATGACTCCTACACTTGGTCATTGTAAACCAGGCAAAGGCGTTCTATAGAAAGAATTAAATATGTTCTACAGCTTACTAAGCCTTATCATAAAAAAAAAATATCGGATTCTGGATTTAGAGTATAGCATAGTTTTGTTGTGTAGCTTCATTACTTTACTATATTTTTGACAAAGATATTTTAATGTTAATCAATCAATAAAAAAGTTAATGGGTAATTTAGACTTCATTATATTCGAGTTAAAGTTGTATAAACATAACATATAGTATTGTATAAATAAATACGTACATGATTTAGCATCTGTTTTGTAACGAATTTGAGGGCAAGGCTAGGGATCCTAGTGTTGCCTATTCAATAATGCCTAAACTATACGTTTGGTTGTCCTCGATGCGCCTTACTTATCGAATTTACGCCTTGCAGTGGCATTGCGCGTGGGTAGGTACGCAACATAATCTCATAATCAATCGTACTTTTACAATTTTAGTTAGACTACGTAGTGTTTCAAAACGTTTTAAGGTCATAAGGGTCAACGACAACAAGAGGTAATAAAACATATTTTGTTGCCTGTTTCCTCATGCTACCGTGATTTTGTCATGGGCCCACGATAAGAAATTGCAATGTCGCTGTGCGATTTCAGTAGGTACGTATATTTCTCTACTGCAATGTTTGTCCAAACTTATTGTCTAATTTCATCAGATTCATATTAGTTCTGCTCCGTTGGCGTCAACGTTCGCCGGAAGGCCGTCGAGAGAGAAAGTCGAAAGCAACCATTCATTACTTTTTAATCATCCTTTTTAGTCTATTTCTGAACGATATCTTGAAAGTAGTCTAGTCACATGCTCGGGCGGCAAATTTCGAGGAGGCAATTTCGTATTTTTTTAATGGCTCTGTCAAGTATATAATAACGGCATAACACATAGCAAAACAATGTCGCACGGAATAAAAAAGTTTGTTATGAAAATGACAATACATTCTTAGAAAATTTGAAATTATTGCAAATCAGACGATGCACTTACCTAATCCTCTTCAAACTTATCGTACCTTTAGCCGTACTCGTGTTCAATATTTATGTGAATACATTTAACAAAAAAAATCTGTTTCTATCGATCATAGATAGATAATATTATCAAAATAAAGTTATTGTTCAGAAATATAAAACGGAAGACACATTCAAATCTAATAGTGAACAAGTTGTTTGAACAATAGTAGATTATCAGATACATACAAAGAAACTAACTGCATAGGTATAATTTATGGTTATTTCTTTGCGCCAAATAACTGCGACGCACGACCGCGCAAATGACAAAAATATCAACAAAAACTAAGTAACTAACCACGGCAAAAACTTGGACAATTAAACCTATTTCTATCCAAGTCTTGCAAATAATATGCAACGCAAGTAGTTCGATTTTCAGTCGATTTAACATTGTTTTGTACTAATAACAAACGCTTAGAAGATATTCACTTGTTATTTGTGGTAACAATGTTGGCGCTTTTAAAATAGGCAACTATAATATAAATAATAGGTACATAAAGATAATTATTTAACTATTACAAAGAGTTAATACTTAACAGCGATTTGTATTCATTAATTTTAAATAAAAATGAAAATAATACTGAATTGAATGTCTACTTAAATATGCATTATGCAATGTCATCTAAGTTTACAAATTCCAGAATTAAAAGTTGTAGGTAAGTATATTTGATTACAAAGAAATCGAAATATTGGAATATACTTAGTATTTTAATAAGTATTGGGTATATTTGAAATAGCATATTTCTGCCTTTGTTTTTGTCGTATAAACAATAAGCTTTCCCATTACATAATTTTAGCTACTCCACATCTCTCGAATCTTTTATTTAAATTCCTTTGCAAGTACCAAATAATTACGTGCGAATATATTCGGACATTAGTGTCAGCCTTTTAATCTATATTTTATCTTTTTACGTAGGAGTCGCGAAATCTGAGGCCACGAGCCTACACACCAGCAGCGTACTCCAACACGTTGCCGACTGGATTCCGTCCCACGCCATCCTTGGCCGAACTGGCTGGCTACCAACAAAGACCTCAACAGGAGCAGCAACAGGAGTACTTGGTGCCTACTAGACAGGTCTACCTGGAAGAACAACGTCAACCTGCAAGAGCTCCACATAGGAAGGTTAGTTACTTTTAAAATTCGTAATATAATGACGATTAAAACAAAGTATGGAAATAAATTAAAGCCACACGAATAAAGTCGAGGTTTCGAGGGTATATAATGATTGCAAAATATTCAAAACTCTGAGAAAATTACTACATTTTAGTTAACATCTTGAAAATTAAGTATATGTTTTAATAACGGTTAAATAACTTATATAACACAACACAAACCTTCATATAGTTACTGTACTATATCGTATAATCACTCGTCAAAATAAATATACTATGTTTATATGAAAAAAAGTACAAACTTTAAGTTAACGACGCTTTATAGATAAAGAAGTTTCTACACCCACTCGGGATTTATCAGAGTTTTGAAGGATAATTTGTTAAACTTAATTTGAAACTATTCCAGCAGCAAGAGCAGAGACCAGCGAAACTACAACAACAGCAACTACAGGAACAGCTGGAAGAAGAGGAAGAGGAGAAAGAAGAACCTGACCGTCTGGCGCAGCTTCTGCAGCAGTCCAAGTTCGACTGCGTGAGCAAGCAGACCGGCTACTATGCGGACCAGGAGCTCAACTGCGAAGTCTTCCACTATTGCCAGGACAACGTGAAACACTCATGGATTTGTCCTGACGGATTCACTTTCCACCAGGTATTTAACCGTCAAAAGCAATTCTACTGAGTTGGTTTGGAAGCTTCAAATTCAACTGTGTAATATTTTACGTAAGATGGGTTCAAGTAATGTAAGGTAATTTAATATTTAGTGTTCATAGGTATACTCCATAGTTGTGGACGTTCTGCTACCTAACTGAATAGAGCTTGAAACATTAGGTCCAAGACTCCAGCAGAATAACACAGTATTGTTTTAATGGAAGCGAAATACCATTAAATCATTCTACCGAGTTAAATACGTTTGAAGTTGATAGTAATAGAAAACGTATTTAATAATAAATACTTCGTATATTTATTTTTGCCCCTCAATTACAGGTTCACCTTATTTGCATGCCGCCCACTCATGATAACATCTGTCAAAAATCGGCGAAGTATCACTTCGTGAACGACTACCTGTACAGACCAATCAACGAGGAAGAGGTGCAGAGGAAACCTAATGTCTCTCTGAAGTACTCCGACCGCTACTATCCCGCTGAGGTCTACAGGGACGACAGATATGAGCAGGAAGAAGAGGAAGAAGTAATTTATATTTTAGATTAGATTAGTAGAAAGCTTGTAGCTTTTAGTAAATTCAGTAAATGATACATTTGAAAATAAAATCTTACGGCTTGGTCAGCAACGCGTTACTTTTACATTCGGGAGAAGTATTTAGTGTACTCATGTAGCTACCGTCCAATTAATGGATAGTATTTGCATACTCAAATGACTTTTCAATATAAATTTTAAATACTGTATAGTATCAAACTAAAATATTTTCAATTTCTTTCCAGGAAGCCCCCCGTGCCCAGCCAGCTAAACTTCAGCAGCAAGCCCCCTCCCGCCCTCAAGTTTTCAGGACCGCAGAGGAAGTTAACATACCTCTAGTGCAGAGACGCCCACAGCGTCCCTACGACGGTTATGATTTCTAATTTGCTTTAAACAAATTTATAATACGCCTAAAACACTCATTCGGAATCTCGTTTATATTTTCAATTGGATTTTATAGTTCTTTCCCAAAGGTGCTCAATCTAAAACGTAATCTAGCAGCAAATTGAAGAATCATTTTGATCACACCGAACTTAGTTTAAGTTTAATTAAACTTATTTATGTACTTAATAGTATTTGTTTGTTTAAGTTACAAATTAGTTATAAGCTAGTCTTTGTGGTTAAATAGTTAAGAAAATAAAGATTTAAAATTAATGCCTGATTTTTATTTATATTATTATTTAAAAGAACATGGATTATAGTAGGTTATGAATATTGTTACCAAACTTTAAACTTCAGAGTTGAAATCAATATTTTTAAAATGAAAGTTCTATTAGTCCCTACACGTCTATATTTTTCTATCACCAATCACACATATAACTGAATCCCTAAGATTGTTTAGAAACTCCTCATCCCGTCATAGAAAAGACTTCAAGACACGAAACATTTCACTTTAACCATTTTTTTCTATCTAATTGACGAGCGCTGTGTATTGAATTGAGAATACTTCTTTTTCACTAGATCTTGGTTCTTCATTACTTTCTTTATCATCTCTTTTATTATACTTTCTGTGGTCGATTTCACTCACGTTTCTCCGTGTATTATTTGATTTTATAAAGTATTTAGGCAGAGCTGGTTCTGGTAAAGATTTTATCGAATGACCTATTTTCTTCCAAATTATTTTCTTTAGCTGGATAGACACATTGGATACTTTTTTGATTACGGAAGGAACTTTCTTTGATCCTTCTTTACTAGTTTCCTTTCCTATAACTAACGAAGTTTTGATTTTGTTTTCACTATTATGATCACTATCGTTTAATGGAATAACTTTATTTCTACGTTCAGAAATAGAACTATTTTTATTTTCTAATCGATTTCGTTCAGAATCGTCTAATTTATTATTATAAATCAGATTTTTGTTTTCAGCATATGTATTATTTATTGACTCTGTATTAATCTTGTCGTTAAAGGTTTTTGCAATTTTATAAACATTATCATGTGAAGTTATTAACGTTTTTGTAACATCATCGTGTTGTTTTAAATTCTTACCTTCGTTTTCTATAACAGACGTTAAGTCATCATGACTTTGTTGTTTATGTTCTTTATTTATAAGAGAAACCTTAGGAGCATTTATAGGTAGTATAGCATTCTGGTTGAAATCTAACTTATTTATTTTTGAAGATAAACTTTTAAGAGTAGGCTTTGTAGTGTTAGTTTTACAATTAGATAAAATATTACTTTCTATTGATTCATGTCGGACATTAATATTGGTCGTAGTTTCGTCGTTGCATTGAAAATGACCCTTATTCTTATCAATTTCTACTTTCAAAATTTTCTTGAAATTGGTTGATTTTACTTCATTTTTAATTGTACTTTTATCAGTGTCAAAAATATGACTAAGTGATTTAGTAAACTTTTTGATTTTAATATTTTGCAGCTGTTCAAAAGACAACCCATATAATCGTTTCTTGAAGATATTACCAATGTAACTCTTTGGAACTTTGTTTTCAGGATTCTCGAAATTTTTAATTTCCCTGAACAGCCTATTTTTACTTGGATCTTGTTTTGAGGATTCTACATTTTTTACATTTAAATCTATGTTTTGAGATAAATTTGTAACCTTATGGGAGTTGATGGATAAAATTGTTCCTTGCAATGTTTGTTTTGAATTGTATTGGTTGCTCTTAATACTTAAAGAGTCGATTCGGTTAATGTCTTTATTAATTTCTTTATATTTTTTTATTTCGTTTACTTCCAAATCCGATTTATCTACAGAAATAGGTATTTTTTGGTCTTGAACTTCAGGTAGATCATGTGGTGATTTTTTATTTTTGGTTATTGAGTTACGTTCTGCAGATTCAATCTGTCTTAGGCTATGGATGAATTCTTTATGTTGAGATATGTTCTGTTTAATTTCTGTTGGCACTGAGGAATTTTCTTTCAATTTAAGATCCTCATTGTTATTGAGTTCATTGACAATGTTAGGTATTACTTTACTTGAGTTACTGTTTTGTATTTTAAGAACTTTTTGTTGAATTTGGTCGTTTGGAATCTCTTGTGGCTCTTTCTTTGCTTTAATCACGACGCCTTTATACGGAGTAGAAATCGTGATTTTTTCCGAGGATTTTACATTCGCCAACTCTTCTTTACAATGTGTTGTACTGAAAAAGGTTATAATGAATTATACAGAATAATAGATAATAATAAATAAGTAATAACCATTTATGTTATTATAGTAGATAATAGTTGAGTTTGTCGGATAAAAATTAAACGACTACTTACAGACTTTCGTCGGGTGCATTCGTCTCTGTACAGAAAAGTATTACATAAAATTAATAAAACATTACATGAAAAATTTAATTATTAATAATATTATTTATATATGATATTAATACAAGTTTGCAATGGTTGCCTAATTGGTTTAATGGCGAGTTGGAAAACCGCTTGCATCTCTATTCCCGTGTTGAATCATAACTGAGGTTTTATCTGATGTGTATGAAATATGCCAATCCGCAGCTTGACCAAAGTGATAGACTATGACCTACCTTATTTAATCATTATCAGAGCAGACCTTGGTCGATTAAACGAAAATTATGAATTGTGATGACAAATGAAAATAAGTAATATTTACCTTTTATTTCAAAGATAGAAGAATATATATTTCTTTTGATTGATGAAATGTGATTTTTCAATCTGTAAGAGCAAAAAAATATATAATTTTGTCACATTTACTGCAATACGGAAACCACAACGATTTTAAATTTAATCAAAATGCTTACTCTCGCATATTTATGAGCTCTCTCCAACTCAGTAATTTATCCAGGCTACATGGATTCTGTGGATTATCTTTCATACTAAAATGAAATAAAACGGACATTAAAGTTACTTATTAATAAGTTAAAAAAATATCGTATTTCGCTAGTAACCATTCAAGTAATCGTCGCTATTAATAAATATTATAAAGACCATAATACGTGGAGGTCCCGCTAATCGTGTAAAAACATTTCATATTTGATTCTAGACAGATGATATTAACTAAAATCCAACCACATCACGACTGTAGCTTTAACTCAGCAGTGGGACAGTTATCGGTTGTGATGATGGTACACGACTACGCTCGGTATTGAACCGGATGATAGAATACAAGGGCCTTCAGAAGGGCCTGAACCATGAGCTCGTAAGATTAACTTGGCCTTAAGAATTAATGAAGGCCTTAGGACTTACCACTTGTACGATGAAATCTGGAGCTCTGTCCCTTCAATGTCCTTCAAGACAGTTTCATCTAGTGTCCCAAACAGAACGTGGGAGTATTTGCCTATTATGAACTCACCGTCTGGACCGACCACCGTCTGCGTTGAAACTGTAAATTGCGTAACTAATTACTAAATATATAGTTAATTAAAATTAAAAATATTTATTCAACGATTAGAGAAAGTAATGAACGTGATGTGTGTAATGAGGAGAGTGAAGTTAAAATGATATTATTGTAGAATTTTTAACAACGATTGAGAAATCGGTATTGCAAGACTTGATTTATATTATGTAGTATTAGGTACCTGTACACGAGAAACCATCGCAAGTTCTGCCTTCTTCATCTGTATCCTGTAAATTCGAATATTAATAACGTTTTACGTTATGGGATTAACATAATTTAACACATCAGTTAACTCTGGCATCTTTTATATTCTACATATATATACAAACAAAATGTAAAAGAAAAGGATATGTTACACTATCTGATGTTGGTATTTTCATTTTATTGTCCCATATAATTTGTTTATCCTGAAGATATCTGTGAAATAAAACATTTACTTAAGCAGTTGCATGCGAAACCTACAACGTATTTCTCATATTTAATTGAAGTGTGGTCTTCAAACTATGGTTAACACTTAAGTAACTTCAGTGCGTTGCTTACTTGGAATTTGGAAAATGTCCCGCTCCGTAGTATCGTATACATCGCGACGTACAAAACTCTGCTCCTCTTATACTCACTGTAAAAAGCAAATTTTGTTGACGACGGAACTATTTTACAAAAAAAAATCGATCAACAACATTTAATAACCTTATATACATATTTGTGTATCAATATAACGCTTAATTAGTCTACAAATTAAATCATGATAATACAATATACCACTATAATTAGTTTTGGAATGAATAATGCATTTATAAGTAAAAAGTTTAATTATTATTATGACAGTTAATTATAATATGAAAGCAACAAAAGAGCATTTTATTTGTACAGTGTTAATTGCCGTCTGCAGCTTACAGATAAGCGAAACAAGTGCAAACTACGTAATTAAATAAAAATACAAATTTTAAAACGACGTTGTATGCAACTTAACCGAGTTTACTCTGAGGATATATTATACCAGGTTAAAGTGAGCTGAGATACTACCAGAGGTCTGCTTGGGAAGTTGGCAGCGTGCGAGGAAAAAACCACCAATAGGATAACTTAATTTTTTTTTACTTTAGTGTAATGATGTAATCTTATTGGTCGAAGATTTCCTCGCAAGCCACCTCGCTACCCCGCTCATTCGGCCTTGGGAAATTACAATGGGAAATGGTCGAAAACAAAAGCATTACAGTTTTATCTCCTAACAAATGTACGCTTGAATACAAATATAAAATAACTAACGAATTCCATTTCTTTCCAAATCTTTGTAAATAGAGGCTTCAATTCCGACCACGTCGGCCATCCTCTGAATGAAGTTCCTTGTGGGTCGCGGGACAGGTTTTCTGAAACCCTGCATCAATTTTCGGCGCAAAGGGGATTTGTAATATTTTTCTCCTGGTCAAACACACAATATGATATGACATAACATTTTCCTATGCACATGAGCGCTACCTTTATCAGTTGCTAGTGCTAAATATAACAAGGAAAGGATAAGCTATGACAGGAACGATTTACACGTACCGCGAGGAATTTTTTTCCGTGGAAGCATGACCCCTCCTTTGCAGGTGCAGTCATGATCCGGGCACGTACACTTTATTATCTGCGGATCGCTCCATTCGAGATAATGAACGGTACCACTCTGAGGCACCTATAATTTAAATTATCTCCTTAAAGTACGCGTAGTACATGTAGTTAATTTTTTATGTGATGTTTATAAAGCTCAGTATCCATCGCCACGCCAAGGGGGCGATACGTACATAAGTACATTCAGATCGAACTTTCCTTAGATGTGACGGTAGATTAAAGTACTGTTGAAATTAACTATTCACGCTAAATAAACAAATTTACACAATATTGATACCGTATTTCAATAAAAAAATCTATTAAAATGATGTAGATGTAGCAAACTGTGCACTGGCATGGTATCCCAAAGCCTCTTATGATTGTGAATAGCCGACAAATGAACGGGAGTCATCTGATGAAAAGTGGTCAGTATCCTGTAGACACCAAATGCACCACCACATCAGTGTCCTATAGACATCACCAACACCAAATGCACCACCGCAGTAATGCTGGCCAAGAAAGGTGATAGTAAAGAATTGTGTCGTGGAGGGTAGGAACATATCCAGATTTTCCCGAACTTCTTCCCAAAGTTGTTTCAAAGATTTTCCTGAGATGATTAAAAAGGATACTCATTAGTCTAAATATATTTACATTACTTACCGGAGGCTTATAATATTTAGCTTCACTAATATATCTATATTTTGCAGAGTCTTTCAATCTTTTCAATACTTCGTCAGTAATAAGTTCTTTCTGAGGCAAAGGTTTGCCAATGACTTTTTCGTACTGATCGGTATACCAGTCATATCCGTCCCATTCGGTTATAGTTTTAAAAGTAGTATTTTGTACTAATTCTTTGTTTTTCAACATTTTGTAGGCTCACTACTTTAATATCTAAAACGCAAATTCGTTATTCTCTAAATACAATGCTTTGAACTTCTAGAATATAAAAAAACCTATTTTTACTATTATAACGAAAGATGAAACCATTGAAAATAATCAAGGTTCTACTGAATTATATAATTCACAGCTGTCTAAATTATCAACCAAATACCAATAGGATTATAAGGAGAAATATTTCAGTCAACTTGACATTTTTGTGGAATTTTGTAATATCTTTTTGGTCTATGTGTATTTAATATTGTCAACTAAATTATAAACTTCCGCTGCACCGTCTTCAGCGGCCACATTTGACGTTAAAACCTGACAGGACAGCATAATAAAAATGTAATTATGCTGAATAATCATGTACAAAATGCATAATAGTGTTAATAATATTTCTTTAAATGTACTTATCTTAGAACGTTTAATTTATGTTATTAGATAGAAGTATGTAATTAACAATTATAATGCGTATTTTTAGTTCATTTCATTACTTTCTCATACAACTCTTTTTTAAACAAACTAGAAGACAGATACAACATGAAATTACAGTTATTAGAAAAATGGAAATAATAACTACTTATACTCTTTCTACAACCTCGATGACTTTATCTGTCAGTCTATGAATTCACATCCTTGTCAAATGTCATGATAAAATTGTCGCATTGTGAAAATGTCAATGTCAAAATAAATAATAAACATAAACAGCTGATATGATAAGATTTGAAATTTTACTTTTTTACATTTGTTCATTGATAACAAAATTTCAATTTAAATACAAAGTGCAACTTAAATACATGGCCAATGTGTAAAGTCTGGAGCTGGAAACAACGGAAGTTAACTTGTTATAAGAATTTAATTAGTAACTACTAAGGAGGTTATTATCGTATTACAATAACATGAACGCGACGGAATACAAGAAATACCACGAATCTTTTATGGAGAACAACCACGGGTCATCGCTAATGCATACGTTTATGTGTATATTTTATACAGTACAGTGTTCACTCAAAACTTCTATAAAAGACCAATATCAATCAGAGTTGAAACAATATGTGTACGAGTATATTTTAATTGTATTACCAATGATTCTCGTCCATACAGTGGCGACAAACATGATTGAAATACTCATTTTTATAGACACCTTATATCTTATGAAACATCTATTAAAGAATTTTAATAAACCACTAAGCAAAATTGTTTCATCTAAAAACAATTTCAGATCAAAGCATATCCTATCAGTTACCTGTTTAAGGGGCTTGACATATCTGATTACAGTTTTTAGTATATTGGCAGTAGATTTCAAACAATTCCCTAGGTTCTTAGCTAAAACAGAGAAGTTTGGTTACAGTTTTATGGACACTGGGGTTGGTCTATTTGTTCTTATGAGTGGTCTCGTTCACAGGGATATATCTAAACAGAACTATAGGCTTGTCATAGTAAAAAACCTTAAATTTATAACCATTTTAGTAATTCTCGGTGTTGCAAGATTTGTGTCAATAAAGCAATTAGATTATCAGGAGCATGTCACTGAATATGGCGTCCATTGGAACTTTTTCTTCACATTAGCTGTTTGTAAGTTAATTTCTTCCCTTGCACTGTGTTTGTTTGGCAAACCATTAATTTTAAGTATTTTTACTGTAATACTGCATGAAGTTCTCTTAGCTAGTGGTTTGCAAAATTGGGTATTTAGTGATACACTAAGAACCACATTTATTAATGCAAACAGAGAAGGAATTGCTTCTAGTCTGGGTTATGTTTCATTGTACTTGTTTGCTGTGCATTTAAAACGAGTACTCACTGATGGTTCCATACTGAGATATCGATTATTAATAAGACTGACTTGGGGTTCAATATCTTTATTATTTTTGTCATATATTGTCAATATTGCCGTGCCAACCTCTAGGACACTAGCTAATGCTGGCTACATTTTATATTTAGCATTTATCTTAACCAGCATAGTGACACTCATGTACATATTAGAAGTATTATCACAAGACGGAGAAAATAATATTAAGTATGAAGTCCCCTTAATTTTAAGAAATATTAACAAGAATGGACTTGTGTATTTCTTGGTTGCTAACTTAACAACAGGTCTCATTAATATGTCAATGCAAACCTTATTACTTCCTAATATTGTTACATTTTTCATACTTAATATTTATATGGTATTTACACTACTAATAATTGTATATTTAAATAAAAAAGGCATATCAATATAAAAATAACATTGTTTATTTCAAAATTATTACATGTAATTTGTAAATAACAAAGTAATTTTATTTAAGTTCATTTGTTTTAGTTCAAAATATAAAGTTAACAATAATATGTCATGATATTAATTTGGGAAATGAATTATACATTTTCATTTGAACCTTTAATCCGAACTAATCTTTGGCAAAGTAATATTGCATAAAAATATTTTTCAATCATTTATTATTATTCTTAAGTGGTGACGATAAAAAGAAGTCCATCTGATGGTATTTTGTCAGTGTTATTGGAAGTGAGCAGCATTGGAGGAGCTGCCAATGAAATGCCAACACTAATAAGGTTAAATATATAATATTACACTGCCAATAATTGGCATAAATTATAAGAGATACAAAATGTAAGGTTTTTACGACTCATGTTAATGCAATGATGTATTCTTATAATAAAATTGAAGTTACATATACCAATATAAATTTGACTGTTATATTTTATGTAAATTTTAACACTTTCTATTGTACCTGTAGTAGCATTGTATACAAAACTAAATTATCTTAATTATATAAATTATAAATGCTGATGTTTATGCTCCTGTATATAAATGAAGATGCCACTCAAATAGCTACAAAATAAATTTTGTTTTCCACTTTGTTAAAACAACTTAATGAGTTCCCTTACCAAACCTTCCTATGAAAAATATCTGTATATTACATATTTCAAACAAAAATTACTATTCACAACACAACAAAGCGGGCAAGACTCATTTGGGTACTAATAACAAATCATAAAATTCCTAATTTGTAACATTAAATATTTTTTACACAACCATATCTATACACAATCTGTGAAAGAACTCTTGCAATCAATTAATTAACATTTTTTATTGTAGATAATATATATTTTATTGTTCCAATTAAATACTGATTTTATGGGAATGTTGTACCTGTAAGGATTTGCTATGCCTATCATATATCTACTAAAATATAGCTGTTTATATAAAAAACAATTGATGAAGAGATCAAGAACACTCGAGAAACAATATTTTAAATATTAAATGCATGTTTTTGTACTGTAATCAATTATTATTTTATACCAATGTCAAATTGTATATAGTTATTATATTGCTGGGTACATAATAAATAAAGAGGCTGTATAATACACCACATTGGTACCCCACTGTTAGAGTACAAATATTTTTTTTAAAAATGCTACAGTACAATTTGTATAAAAAAATAACTCTATGTTTACTGTTTGATCCTGTTCTAATTAAAATACCATAAGTAAGGAGGATCTCTATAAAATATATATGTGTATAAACTTGAATAAATCACATTAAAGATCAAAATGTTAAAATTGTATCTAGTCAGTTACAAAAATTTTTCTATATTGTCGAGAAGGTAGTTAAAATTTTTATTTTATACATATATTATAATGAATAATTACTTATTTCACGTGTAAGTTAGACAGTAAAATTTCACTTCTATGAAGCTTACGTTTTTAAAAGACTAAACAACACACATAGCTGCACAGAGTAGGCAAGCTAGCAGTTTAATTTAAAAAAAAAAATTACCCCGCGTCTACTAAGTGGAATTCGGGAAAAATGTGACGTATCGCCACAAGTGCGCAAAAAAAATTCGCCATGTGATCATGTTACTATATACATCACCATGTATCGCGGGAAAACGAACGTCTACCGCAGTATTATCAAAAAACAGGCGCGATTCCAAAACATTATTGCTATAAACACCGCCGACCTGGCCAAGTTCTTTGTTCCAATTAAACGTCGAACGTTCTTGTATATTTGGCGGGAAAATTATATATTTATGTCGTAAGGGGAAGATGGGAACCTTCCACACCCTGGATTTAACACGTTTTCTAGTAAACTTCTAATGTAGTAAATTATTTACGCGTTTGCTCCGGCATAGATAAAAAAAAATATAAGTCCGAGAGCAAAAATAGATGAATATGAACCCCCGACAGACGCTGCGTACACCCATGGCAGTATTGTAGATATGTTGCAACTAAAACCACCATTTAACACTAAATTCGTTGCAGTAAAGGTATGCCGTCATCTCGTTTGTCTAAACGCATCGGCCTAGAAAATACATGCCTTATACATGTGACCAATATAAAAGCCCCGATGATACTCCCAAGAAGCAGATATGTAATGAGATGCGGAAACCTTTGCGGAGACCAGAACACTGTGTACCTCAGGTTCTGGTTTTCTGAAATTAAACAAATAGGTTTTTCATTTAGAATTAATAGGACATGATTTCTTATATCGAAATTTTTCTACTATATAAATAATATTAATATATATAGTAAAATTATAGATTCGAAAGTGTGTTTGTCCTTTCTCGGCGCAATAGAGCGTTCATACATAATATGATATTTGTGTGGAGATAGTTGGGAGGATTAAGAGTGCCTCGTTACTTTTCACTGCAAAAACATCTAATATATATACATTTAACGTATAAATTTAGCAAAAGTATAGTAATTAATAGCAGATAGAAAGTAATCGGCAATATTTTTATTGTTGTTATCTTTATCACGCCGAAGAAGCCATGGGTAATACTTAGTGCATCGATAAACAGTAATTATGGTAGCGAGTTACCCCAACAAATGAAATATTCCATTTCACAGATATATATGTCGAATTTAATTCCAGCAATCGCGTGATTGTCGGTAGGATTTACATCCGACTGGCTGGCTAGTAATCAGTCACTTAATAAGTACCGTGGGTGACCTTGAGTGACAATGGACGCTTTCAGTCATCCAGGTGAGTCATTTGTCCGGGGACTGGATAAGGCCTTATTATAGAGTAAGTACTAAATATATCATACCTATTACACCGACGCCAAAACCAATTTTATTGGTGCCCATTCTGTATGAACAAGTCGGAACATAAATTTCATACAACCAGTCCTCATTAGCTGCCACATTCAACACTGGAGCCCTATATTGCAAAGGATAGGTCTCTTTGTCTGATAAGAAGTCCCTTTTCTGTTTAACATATTTGGACTCATGGTCGTGAGCGCAGAAGTATATGTTTGGACGAATTGCAGCATTCACCTGAGGACATACATTTCTTATTCACAGCTTCACATTCGACGCTGGTTGATTTTTGACGAAGTATAAATCATTAAATTAGAAACGCCTGGTTTTATCGTCACGTGAAGTAAACGCTAACACACTCACGGATACCCTGTGTCGCGGGTGGCATGGACAACACAAATAACACGTCACAAACACCCATGACTCGAGAACATACATTTATTTGTCACTTAAATAACTGCCGTGGTCGGGAATCGAACCCAGGACTCCTCGCTTCGTAGACAGGGTCACTATCCACTAGGCGACCGTGCCGTTAAGTAGTAACTTCAGGTCAATAAGACTGATTTGGTGAGTACTAGTACAAAGTTCCGTCGTATTTAAGAACATGGTAAACAGTCAAAACTCGTTATTATTAACAACAGCTGTTACATCAGAAGCTTTCAAAAACCTATAATATATAGATGGGAAATTAATGTCTGTCTATGGACTTTGTGATGGAATATGGTCTAGAACTCCTTACAAGACCTGTAGTCTAATCAACCACCAAATAGTTTATTTAAGACTATAATTTAATAATTAATAGAAAAAAACTCATGTACAACTAGTATTAACTCAATAAACACACAATAAAATTTTAAATAAATATTGTACTATTAAACTGCTATCATATGAGATCATAGCTTTCACAATATTAGGTGGAATGTGTTATATATGTACATTGTGTATGGGGTTTAACATAAATTAATTATTCAGATATTAATAGGGTTTTTAAAAAAACATTACATCATAATATCTTGTTACACAGATTGGTAACATTACGATAAAATTCTTTACAATCAAAGTATCAAACAATTTCTTACCTGTCTCCCAAAAACTGTCTTGGAAATAATAGGATAATGTGAGACAACTATTTTGTAGTTGGTGTCCTCCGGATCCAATGATACCTCTGGTATAGTGTGAGTGATGGCATTCACTTTGTAAAAGGATATGTTCCTGTATGTTATTATTTGCGGTTGTTGGAATGTTTTCTCAAATTCAACTATTTTCTCCTTCCGGATTGGTTCATTTTCACCTCCAATATCATTGTCACCTGGTAACCATACTTGCTGTAAGAGTTACATCAAATAAATAACTTCAATTTCCCTCTTTTTATAATTCATTTGGTCTTGTCTACATTATCCACTTTCTAATGACAGGCAATGCACCAGTAGCTCTGGACATCATTCAATTTGATAGGAAGTAAGTAATGGAACTCCCCATTGCATAGTCATCATAACACTAATGATCCACCTACCATATGGCGGCATGTCTTAGCTACTGAATTGTATCCATCATGTGTTTTGTGGCCACTTAAAACTAAGCTGGTTTATCTGTTTATTTGTGCATTATTTACGAAAGAATTTTGAAACAATGTTGCCTCTTACTGACATAAATTTCATTTAAAAGACACCAAATAAAAATATTTTTAAACAACTATTAGTACAGTAAGGACTCATCATGTAGATCAAACTATCTCTCAGCCTTCAATGGTAATTATGTGGATCCAACACCATGAATAAATAGAATTATAGCAGTACTGAGACAAATTCCAAATGTATCAAGTACTGTTTCAATTAAAGAGGTTAGCTACAGCCCAATTAAAAACAAAGTATTTTTATTTAATACAATTATAAATGTTTTTTTTTCTACCCCCCATTTCAAAAGGTGCTTTATCATAGACTAGAAACAGAATGAAAGCAACTCCTTAGCACACCTTCAAAATTAGAATACAATTATTACAAAATAATCCTCCAGCCTTCTTAGCAAGACTGGATGAAGTAAAGTTACTTCTATAAAATCACATACATCTTCTAAACTGCACTCAATCAACTTAAACTAAAATTATTTACACAAAGTTTCTTATAAATTTCCTTACCACTACAGGATAATCCACTTCAAAAATGTTCATTAATCGTTTTACATAATTGTGAAATTGAGGCATGGTAGAGATAGACCCTTCATCCATTAGATCTCCGAGGAAGACCATAACATCAGGCTTGAAGTGCCTCTGCACCACTGAGAATGTCGATTTCAGGAATCTAAAAAAATTTAATCCATGACAAATGTGTAATAAAATTAACAATAACATATAGCTACAGTAACGGTATTTACCCACATATTTAGCCACAGTAACCTACCTATAGTATATGGGACATATTTTTTATATATTTGACTTTTAAGTTGAACATCAATTACCTAAACATTAAAAGATTTCTTGATTGACAATATATCTATTGATCCCCTGGTGTTTGACAATTAATAACATAAAAGTTTTGAAACTTACCTATCGCTATCCCAGTTAAATACATAATTGAGAGGTGGCGGTACCGCTAAATCTCCTTGTATTTGTGGGTCGGCTATGAACAACACTTTGGTACATCCATTATTATCGCGAGAACACTCCAAATCGTCCCAGAATAAAGGCTGTATTACGTAAACGAACCATTCACAGTACACAACTATACCTAAAGGCGCTAACACGAGATATTTTAATACGGCGCTGCAAAAAAACAAAGTTTTGATAAGAGCGGTCTTTATGAAAACAACATTAATTCTATAAATATTTGATAACACACCTTCTTCTTAAATACATTTCAAGACTCAAATACAAATATATAAGATGGCAAAGGTAATTGGAGTTTCACATTTCCTCTTTATAATTATTATTCAATTAAATCTATTTAAATTAAACGCAAAATCCTTTCCTTTCAATTCATCCAATCCCGAATCAACCTATTGTGTTTGTGACAATATATGTCATCGCGACATTGACATTCTGATATACGACAATCAACCATAGGTTAAAAAACAGATTCTTATCCTTTTAACCTCAAGTCCTCAACCCATGCTATTACTGCCGCCACACTGATATAAGCCTTTTTTGTGAGAAATACAAGCTGTGTATCACATAAAATATTATTTTACTATCGATTTGTATTCCCAAGTTTTTTTTGCGTTAATAGTTCAAAAGCAAGTATGGTGTCCATGTCTTTTACGATTCTAGGACATAATATAAGAGCTTCATTTCAAATACTCGATGAATATAAGAAACTTATAGTACAGAATATTGTTTCATATTTTGTAATCGCCCTTTTTAATTTATGATTTATAGAATATTTGCTATAATAGATGTAAAAAGTCTAACACCCAATTCCCCCCTTAAATCAAATTTCAGAGTTGTCGTATACAGTAGCAGATAGGACGGTGGTATTGTGCTCGTGATATATAGTATCTTTACTTAGTCTGTGAGTGGTGCCAATATAATTAATGTCTATATTAATTTGTTTTCAATTTAAATTGTTATTAATCAGTTGGTCGATGAGCGTTAAATCTATATTATAAATAATAAAAGCAACTTTTAATATAACTATAAATTGAAACGCAAGTTTTCTCACAATGTTTATAATTCATTGATAATAATGAGATTTTTTTTTTGTAAATGGATTTAAATTAAATCATAAATTGCAATAATAGTTAATGTCCGAAGCAATTCATAAAAAAACAAGTGTACATTCTTATTATTAATATTCAGCAGAATAGAATATTGTCTTACTGCTTGTGGTTAATGGGCCCATGCTTCTGTTTTATTTTTATACCACAGATTGTTAGGTACTTTTAAAATTAAAATGTGAACGCTACTGTACCAACTATAAGCTAAGTATTTACGTTTTTTTGAACGTTACTGTTGCGGCGGTTTGACAGGTTAGCCCGACGAGCCTCTTTTAGCTTTGCGAGTAGCGTATTTTAATTTTAATTTGTGTTAACTTTTCATTTAGGTGAACTATCAAGATGTATGTATTCATTTTAGTAGTGTAACTGGTCTCGTAGATAGTTCCTAAGTGCACATAAAGTGTTACATAAACAGTAGAACTTTAATCGTTTCGGCAATCCTTATGCATATAACTACACGGATCGCGATACGTCAGTGAATGAATGTTGGCTGTAAGATAATGGATGTGGATGCTCCAAACACATTGAAAAGGTGCAGTAGCGCACCTCTGATCAACGAGGGTGCTGCCACAGCGGCTACGTCGCCTACTACGAACACAACACCGAGGTAATGTTGCTATTAGTCTCCTCTCCTCCCACGGGCCTCCTCTCGGCTGTCGCTAAGCTGCCTGCCTATTTTTGACAGCTGCTGAGGTAGACGGTGGGTGCCTTGCGTCTATTTATTAACATGACCACGTATTGCACAGTATGCAAGTATCAATTGTCAGTAATTGTCCTATTAATCATATATTTTGTTGTGTAGTATAAATTGTATCGATGATGTGCGACACCTCACACACGGCTATTTAGTAGCGCAATTTTATTAATTTATGAATATAATAATTACATATATTTCAGACAAAATTCATGTTTTGTATCACAATGACTTATATGTGAGTGGTATTAGCTGTACTAAATAGATTGATGGAATTTATCTATGTGACATAAAAACGAATATAAGGGAGAATTGTATTGAAAGAAATTAGTGTTTCTATCTATATTCTAGTGTAGAGCATTTTAACACAATGGCAAATGGGAAATTGTAATTACTTAGTTTTGCTTTGTTTACAAATTTTAGCGGTTCATTGTTATATATTCAAATAAATAGCAACATTAGCTAACCTGGCAGACTTTTTTTACATCACTTCTTTACGTATACTGGTTTGTCTGATCTCTTTACAATCCACATCAGATAACCCATGCTTAAATTTTTTATATTATACTTTTATACTTTTGGTATGCAGGCACTTCAATGTGAATAATTAAGTTCACTAGACAAATCCAAATGAGAGTGCTAACAATCAGGTCCAAAATATCTTATCTTTCAAGCTTGATGAAAGTACACACGGTGTGCAAACTTTCGTTAAAATTCTTCGTTGTTTAACATGGACTAAATTGTAACAAGAGTTTTTTATATTATGTAACATATTTAATGTTAATTTGCTACCTTTTTGATCCTTTTCAGTTGTTTGTTTGTCGAAATTTACAAATCAAAGCGATCTATTCATACAATGGATCAGTTGTTTTTAAACCCCACTGAGACTAAACGAATATGCTTGTTGTTAGGCCAAATATTTCTTATGCATGCATGAATCAATACCATGATTATGATTTTATTTTCATCATCATTAAGGTATTAGAATCAGTAGTTAGTGCTCAAATTATTTTGTATTTTCATGAGTATCTCGATAATTTCACAGGAAATTATCGAAATTCTTTTCCAATAATATGAAAATTTTGATGCTTTCTTGATTTTCCATGTCTTTGGAAAGGTGTTTTGTCTTGTAGAAGAAGAAAATTAAATGAAACCTATTCTTAGTATAGCCCTTTATATATTTGTCATGTTATAGTATGCATTGCTTACAGGCTGAGCTTTCACATAACGCTTAAATATTTCAGTAGCTAAATCACATATTGACTTGTGTAATTTATCATAAAAAACTACACGGAGCTCCCTAAAAATTCCTATATCTTGCAGAGATGATACAAACCACAATTAGATTATGTTTGTTTTTCTTACACAAAGTGTATCACAATATTTTGCTTAAACATACCTGAGTTATTTCTTAGGAATATAATATCGCTCTAAATATATTGAAATATTAGCCTGTTTCTGTTATATTTCCTGTAGAGATCCAAACAATTTTATATTATAAATGGCTCTAGTCACCATTCTTTACAGGACAATATAGCATCAATATCAGTTACTCTACTCTTTAAATCTATCAAGATGGTTATACTGTAACATATAAAAATGAATTTGCAAGTCTAGCAATTTCTGTCTGTAATATGTCTCATTTTTTCAATTGAATGTCCATATCTACTCAGTTTACATTCAAAAGCTGATATGTATAAAATAAATATAATGTACATAAGTGTTTCGATAAAATACCTATTAATATATTGAATTAGAAAATCAAGAGTAGCACAACTCAAAATATAACTTTTTTCAGGAACAGCAAATAATGTTTAAATCAACTTCTATTTGACCAATTCAAATTATTGTTAAGTTTTATTCTATATATTATTATATACTTGTTTATTGTATGTTTACTTAGCTCTATATTCATTAGTTGTTTCATATTTTTCGTGTAGTGTTAGAAATCGTAACTAAATCATTGTATAATAATTTCATCAACTCAAATTGATCCGATATTAGAGAACTATTTTTAGTTGAACTTACA